>JAZHYW010004860.1:0-95592 GCA_037355805.1 Ixodes ricinus
AGCTCCAGAGACTACTAGGCATGCTTCAATATGTGCAGAAGTTCGTGCCCAACCTCACGCACAAAACGGCACCGCTAAGTAAACTAGTGACCAGAGACGAGACGCTGAGTTCCTGTGGACACAAGAACAGGTCCAGGCGCTCGTTTAAATGAAGCAAGCGTTGAAAGCGCACCAACATCGGCATTCTACAACGTAAACGGCGCCATGACTATCTCAGTTGATGCAAGCCTCAAAGCCGGTGGGAGCTGTTCTTTTACAAGACGTTAAGCCGGTTGCCTAAGCATCAGCTAGCAATGACAGAGGCTAAGCAGAACAACCCACTAATCGAGAAAGAAGCTCTGGCAATCCGATACGGTGGCCGAAAAATTCATCAGTACATCCATGGAAGACCGCACACCATAGAGACAGACCACAAGCCGATAGAGAGCATCGTAAGAGAGCCTCTGAGCAGAGGCCCTCGCCGGCTGCAAAGACTACTGTTCGATGTGCAACAGTACGTACCGACAATAGTCTACAAGAAAGGAACCGAGCTCGTGATTGCAGACGTACTAAGCAGAGACTGCATAAAGGAAGACTCAGCAATTGCATACAAAGAAGACATGCAAGTTCCAGCAATAGTTCCCATGTCACCAGAAACAATAAATACTTCAAAAGAAACATCGCCCAAGGCAGAGAGCTCCAGGAGAAGATCCAAATCACAGAAGAGGGATGACCAAGCAACACAAAAGAGCTCAGCGAAGAGGTAAAACTTTATTCGTCATTCAGAGACAAGCTTGTGGCGTACGAAGGCCTGTTCAGAAATGACCGAATCGTCATTCCGAAGTCTTGGAGAAAGAGACTTCTTGTAGAAATCCACGGAGGAAACCTGGGCTTAAACAGCTGCCTCAAGAGAGCCAGTAAGAGTGTATACTGGCCAGGGCTAACAACCGACATCAAAAGCTACGTGGAAAGATGGTCGTGATGTCAAGCAACAGAAAACAACCCGCACGAAAACCACTTCACTCGAAATAAATACCAAACCTCGCCTGGGAGCGAGTAGCCTCTGCTCTCTTCAACTTCCAAGGAAGATCTCACATCTTCATCGTAAACAGCCACTCGGGATACCTGTATTTCAAGAAGCTCTTAGGTGAAACCTCTCAAAAAGTTGTTAGCATCATGACGGAATGGCTAGCAACACACGGCGTCCCCAAAAGTCAATGAAATTGACACTGGTCCAGCAAGTCTCGTCCTTTTAATTACCGACCCATTTCACTAACCAGCATTCCTTGTAAACTTCTTGAGCACATTCTGTTTTCGCATCCTGTTACATTCCTTGAGTCAAACTGCTTTTTCACACCTTCACAGCATGGCTTCCGCAAAACTTACTCCTGTGAAACTCAAATGGTATCATTTACGCATAAACTAAACCCCATTCTTGATCATTTCTCATTTGCCGATTGCATTTTTTTAGACTTTTCTAAAGCATTTGACAGGGTATGCCACAAACTTTTACTATATAAACTACACCAACTTAACCTTGATCAGAAACTTCTCGCATGAATTGAATATTTTCTTCTTAACCGTACACAGTTTGATTCAGCTAACAACTCTAACTCGCAGCCAACTGGTGTTCACTCCAGTGTGCCACAGGGTTCTGTTCTTGGTCCTCTCATTTTTCTTATCTACATAAACGATCTACCTTCTTGCGTTTCTTCTAGCAGTCTCTTGTTTGCCGATCACTGCGTGGTTTTTCGTAAAATAACTCGTGATCGATATAACGACTATCAGTCTGACCTTGATGCCATCTCCGAATGGTGAAAAGCATGGTATATGGACCTAAACGTTAATAAATGTAAATATAGGCGCGCATTCAGAAAAGCAACTAGTTTTCCCACCTCCTTTCTAAATCACCGTCCCCTTGATGCCGTTATTTCTTACAAATACCTTGGTATTCACATTACAGCCGATCTCACCTGGACCGTTCGCCTCCCTTATGTTATTAACAACGCTAAGAGAATGCTCGGATTCATCTGACGTAACTTCTTAAAAGCCCCTTCATCCTTAAACCTTTTGTGATATGAAAAAACTAATCCGTTCAAAACTTGAATATGCTTCATCTGTGTGGGATCCTTACCAGGACAACTTAAAAGGTTCACTTGAAATAGTTCAAAATAATTCTGTTCATTGTATCTTATCTAACTATAACAGAACTGCCAGCATAAGCTCAATGAAATCTAGCCTCAACCTACACACTCTAGCATATCGCCGTAAATTATTTCGACTATGTCTATTTCACAAGCTCTTTCATCACCCATACATATCTAAGCCACAATTTTATTTTACCTCCCCCGTATATCTCATCTAGGTTGGATCATGCTTTTAATGTTGGAATTCCACTCTGCCAAACTAACGCTTTTTTCAGTCCGTTTTCTCAAGCACATCAGATAAGCGGAATCGCCTTCCCGCACCTCAGCGTCATCGATAGCAAGCTAAGACGGAGATGCGACCAATACGAGGCACCCTGGATGCCGAGCATGGCGCATCACCATTCCTGTCGCCTACTCAAATTGAAATCGATAGTAACCCTGCGGTGTTTCTGAATTCGCGGCACATACAATCGCACTGGGCAAGGCATTCCACTCCTTAATTGTTTTAACAAAAAAAGAATTTTCGCCCAATTCTGTCCTGGTGCTGTATCTTATGAATGTGGTCTTTTCTTTTTGAGATATAATTTGGTGGTAATAAGTAAAATGAGCTATAAATGCCATAAAACCCCAATCTACTACTACTATTAATGCCAGTTATATTGTTATAGATGTTGTACAAAAACTTCAAGCGCAAATTTTTTCGTCTTAATGCCAATGTAGACCATCCCAATTCTTTGATCATGTCGGTTACACTCTCAAAACGGCCGTACCGCACCAAAACGAAACGAGCGGCACAATTCTGAATTCTTTCTAAAGCAACAATGTGGTTTTGCTGAGAAGGATCCCAAACGGTGCAGGCGTACTCTAGCACTGGGCGTACATAAGACAGATAGGCGAGCTCTTTGATAGCTTTAGTTGATTTCCTTAAATTTCGTTTTAAAAATCCAAGCGCTCTGCCGGCCCTCATAACAACGTCGTTAATGTGTGCGTTCCAGGTGTAGTCAGCTGACAGTGACGCCAAGATATTTAACTGTTTTATTTTTTGTTACGGTTTCACTATTTAGTCGGTAACATGTTTTAACTTTTGTTTTGGTTTTGCGGGTAAAACTAACATGGGCACATTTTTGAACGTTTAACTTCATCTTCGACTTTTTCCACCATTGCTCTATTCGATTCAGATCACCCTGCATCCGCGTGGAACTCCCCTCGTCTGTTATGCATGTATAAACAACACAATCATCTGCAAACAATCGTACCTGTGAATTTACACCGTCATTAATATCATTAACAAATATTAGAAACAACAATGGACCCAAAACAGACCCTTTCAGTACATCAGATGTTACCATAACAGTATTTGAAGTTTTACCATTTAAAACAACACGCTGAAGACGTGATGACAAATATGCTTTTATCCAATTCAGAATAGTCGTGTCAAAATTCCAGCGCTCTAATTTGTATAATAATAGTTCGTGTGACACCATATCGAACGCTTTTTTATAATCTAAGAAAACACAATCAGTCTGTCCGCCTCCATCAGCCCCCGTCATCAAATCATGATAAAGCTCAGTTAGTTGTGTAGTACATAAGTACGGCTTTCGAAACCCATGTTGCGAGTCAAAGAAAAAATTATGACAGTTTGAATGCTTGGTGATGTGACAATGTAAAACATGTTCCAGTAATTTACAACATAGAGATGTCAGTGAAATCGGTCTGTAATTCGTAATTTCTTTTCTGGGCCCTTTTTTGTGCACATGCACCACGTGTGCCACTTTCCAGTCGTCTGGCAATGAACCATCATTCAACGATTTGCTATATATTACAAAAAGGTCGTGGTTCTTTCATCTGCAGATGGTAGGATGAATGAGCAGTGTGAGCGCCACTTTGCAGTATAGGCCTCGAAGCTTCGTGTCCGCGGCAGGGCGACCCGAAGAGACCGGAGCAGGCAGCGGAGTGTCTCGCGCGCGGGGAGTTCGCAAACGCCGAGCAGCGGTCAAGAGCCTGCGGCGCCCCCTCGATGACACGATAGACGCTGCCTCGATGTCGTCTTTCACGACGGCCCTCCTTCCGGGAGGGGCCAGAGGTTGGCCAGCCGGCTCATGCAAAGTGCGCTTTGTGCACGCGGAGCACAAGAGGGCTGCCATTGAGGTTGCAGCGCCGTCCCCCTCGGCAAGCTCCTTGGACCGAGAAAGATCTCATGACACGCACAACAACAGCTGCCGTTCCGGCCATTATGGTGGTGGATGATACCCGCAGGCCCCGTGAAAGCGGTTCTTTCATCGGAGACGTCGGACTGCCTCCTCCGTCGTCTCGTTTCGCTCTCGTCGCCTTGGCCAACGGAGGACTGCCGGCCCGAAAGCGCGCAGGATCGCCTCGTCCCAGACATGTACAAATTACTCAAAAAAGGTAGTTAAGTTAAGTTACTGAGTATTGACGCCAAAAGTAATTGGAGTAGAGTAGAAATTACGCATTCGTAATTGTAATTGAGTAAACTACTAACTACTGTAAAAAGTAGCGAGTTACTTTGAAGTTACTTTCGAAGTTACTTTTTGTATTTTTGTGGTAGCAAAATGAACAGCAGTTTTGACAGTGAAAACCCCGCGAGCCTAAAATAAATGCAGTCATTTTATGGCTTGTGTTTTCACCAAAATAGTTTAATCGCTCGCCGAAGCAATTGACTTTCAAAGTTCTTATCGGAGAGTTTTCCCATTTTCCTCCTAGAGATGTTCCCAGCCAAGCTGAAAAGACGTTCCACCGACGCGCTGGATGGAACGGCAGCGCTGAATTTCAGAAACAAGCTGTGCAGGGTCAGGAAAGCGAGTGTCAGCATCTTCGGTGTCCATGACGAAACATGTGAGGTTTGCCTCGGCTAGAGGGTCTTTTATAAAAAAAATGATAAAGAACTCTGTTATTTTTTCTACTTTCTTCGGCAAGTTCAGATTGTTATGATTGGCCCCTCTTGATTCCCACGACGTTCGGAGAGTACGCTGAGCGAGTGCGCCTGACCGTCAAGGGTTGAGGTCTCGCGCCACGAACATGAGATCACCCGGACGACTGCGCGTTTAGTTGCGGTGCTATAATAGTGGTACGCTACTGAAGAAAAAATATTTTTGGTTGAACAAAATATGAAACGCTGTATACTTTGCCGCTGACGCCGGGCCCAACAAAAGGATGTCCCAAGGGTGACTCGCAATCTTTGCCGGCCTCTACGGTATCGGAAGGACGAAGGACGCGAAGGATTACGTGAACAAGCATCGTCGCTCATACAGTTGTAGCCTGAAGCGGGAAATTGCTCCCGTGAACGGATTATCCGTGTCGGCGTTTGTGGGCGCGAATGTCCGGCTTTGCAAGGGAGTATGCGCTGACGACGAGGCGACCATGGGAACAGGTGCCCAGCTGCAAGGTCATTCCAGTGGCGCCTACCCGTGGGACCCCCAAACCGCTTGAGTCAGAACTCACTAAAGGCAGACATGAAAACAACAACAACCCTCGGAGTGTCCCCGTCTTTCACGGTTGCAGCTGGAGGTGCGGCGCCTGTGTGCATTACCGGATTAGGTCAATACCCGACCAAGGCTTGTAAGCATCTGTTCCTGCGTTCGTGCGCGCCGGTGTTCTGTTTTCGCTGCTCGTCGCCACCTTGGCCCAAGGACGCTTGTGGGAACGGAATGTGAGGGGGCCCCTTGCTCGGAAATGTCACTTCATCTGCCGGCGTTTTATTTCTGCGCTCAAACTTTTGTGGTGAGCAAAATTAGCACTACATTTCTAAAGTAGTTAGTAACTTGAGTAGAAGTTACCTAAAAAATGTAGTTAAGTTAAACTACTAATTACCCAAATAAATTTGCAATTGAAAGTTACCAAGTTACTGGGAAAAGTAGTTAAACTACAGTAGTTTGAGTAGAGTAGTTGAACTACGTCCAAGTCTGCCTCGTCCAGACAGAGCTCTTCTCACTGCCCTGGGAAGGGTGCCAGCTCTCGTACGCCGACGCTGCAACAATCGATGTGGGCAAAAAATTCGCCGCCGTTCTTTGATTGGACTTTTCCTCGTGCATGTCGGAGGATCGACCTTGCTTGCCGCATGACCGCTCTGAATCACCGTGTTCGAGCGCTCTGAGTGGTACAAGGCAACGTATGTGTACTATGATAGCCTGCGAGTCAATACTTTTTTTAGACTGCCTCACGACTTTCGCGTCGCGTGAGTGTGCTTTAAGTTTATACTCCGTGTTTTGAGCGCTTTTTTTTATCTCTGTGCTCATCCATGTATCCAGTGGCGCGAACACAAAACGGGCAAGTGCTGGCATTGTGCGAGTGCTCGCGCAAACGACGCATTTTGCGAAACTACGTTCTGGTGCCTGTGCCGACAAATTTCTGTGTACACCTGTTTCTCCGTGAAATAGCTCTTTGTCCATACTATCTTGGAAACAGCGAGGGCTGGAGGCACAAAGTCAGCTCCAGATCAAAGAGGAAACATTTCTGAGGGCAACTTTATGTTGACAGCTAGCGCCAACGCACTTAAGACTACAATTGGCTTCCCTCTTCTGAAAATACGGAAAATGCTATCCGCCATGAGATGTTTTACTGCCACCTTCCCGACAGAAAAGCTTATGCTTCACATCCGCAAGAGTTATCAAGGGTTATCTATTGGCGAGAGGTGTAAGATGCGAAACACCTCTCTTCATTATTTAACTCTTGGAAACTACTTACTCCCATTCTTAGGATCAATAGCTTTAAAGTTTCTCCCTTCGGCTTTCGACTACCACTTGGAACAATCTACCAGTCTCAATGGTAACCATATCCGGTATTTCAAAATTTCGTGAAGCACTTATAATTTTTTTTTCTTATCCGTTTTTCGATTTTTCTTTTTATTTGTGCCATTTGACAAAACCATGCAATGGCTATATGCCTACCTTATGTAAAGCCCCTCGCGGGAATTCGAAGAACTAAGAAATGTAAAGTAATTGTATGTGTGTGTATTTACTAGCGGGCAGTTAGTCAGCCCAGGGGACTGTGTCTCCGCGCTGTAGATGCAAAATTTGGCCAGTGTAGTACCACTGCTAGCTCGGGCTCTTAACGTGAATTTCGCAGTAGTGCTACACGACCGCACCACGGTACGATACTCATCGCGAGCGAAACGGCCAGGGGTGGGGATCGAACCCAGGAGGTTCTGCAGCGAGAGCATTCGCTCCACGTGCTCCGGGCTGCGGCGACTTAACGCACTCAGCCACCGATCCCTTTCCGATAAATGAGATGAAGTAAAATGTCTATGAGGAGTAGCCAAACGTATATTTACAAGAGTTTTGCAAAGGTGTGAGCGCTCGGTCTCTCGCAGCAAGCGAGATTTTCGGAACGCCAAACAGCGCGATGAGTGCCCACACTCGCGCCGCTTATCTGAAACCCGTTGGATTGCCGGCTTGTTAGCGTGCTGCAAGTGCACGAAAATTCTGCACACTAGTGGGAGGTGCGGGTCCGTGACTTTAGAAAACCGCTCGAGCAAACAAAGCATTTCTCAGAATTACGGTTACGGGCCTGTGCTTTTAATAGCGAGTTTTAGTAGACCGTGTTTCCCCCTCCGCTAAGCCCCTCCGCTACCCGGAACTCTACAGACAAGGCTATCGGCGCGCACGCGCGGTGGCGGTTTCTTCGTAGCGGAGGGCTAGCGGAGGGAAAGCACGGTCTCCTCAAACTCCCTAATGGCGCTGGATATAACGCGTTGAGGAGTGTAGGACGCGACACAAAGTAGACGTTTGTGCTACCGGCGATCTTCATTCCACGGCTATCGCTAATAGCACACGGCAGTCCTATTGCAACTTCACAGCGCCGTGCTGTAGGGTACTGTAGAGAGTCCTCAGGACTATCGTTGGATCTGCCCCCATCGTGAATGAAAGCTGAGCTTTTTGTTTACTTGTAAGGACTTGTTTGAGCGTATTAAAGCACTCACTCAAATAAACCCTGGAGGAAAATACAAAACGGCAGTATTCACGGCACCGTCTTTTTTAATTATTTCCTTTTTCTCGATCGATTTACCGCTCTAAATTAGAACACTTTTCAATGAAACATAAAACTAGTACCTCACTTTTTTACTGCCAGGCGCAGACTGAACACTACTTAAAATGGTGATCTAAAAAAGTACAAATATGTATACATATATAAAAGTGGGCCAACATATATAGCACATACTGTCCTTTACTCCTAACAATTTAGCAATTCGTATGAACACTCAGTAATCTCAATCGCTATTTCTACTTTTCCCACTATATATATATATATATATATATATATATATATATATATATATATATATATATATATATATATATAATTCGAACAGATTTATTTTAAAAAATCCGTAAAAGATGCACTGATACGGTTTGTGCAGGTGAGTTATATGGCCAGGGGTACATTATGTGGGTGGCTAATCGTTGCGATAAATCGGCTAATTAATTAAAATTTGTTAATTAACCTTTTAATTAGTGGAAATAAACATATGGTTCCAATTGGAAACTTAGAGAGCGTCATCGAAAACCACTAAATCAACTCTTTTTAGAACGACTTCAAGCTCGTGGGAAACTCGGGGGCGCGCCAAATTTACCACTCGAGAAACAGGCGCAAAGCTACAGTTGCGGAACGCGATAATGATCTAATCATCCGCGTTCCGCCACTGCCAGCTTTGCGCCTCACCGAAATGAAAATGTAATTGAAAGTTACTAAACTACTGAGAAAAGTAGTTAAACTACAGTAACTTGAGTAGAGTAGTTGAACTACGTACAAGTCTGATTATATATATATATATATATATATATATATATATATATATATATATATATATATATATATATATATATAATATATATATATATATATATATATATATATATATATATATATATATATATATATATAACGGGCATGGTGGCGGGGGGCCGAAGGCGTGGGGTATAACTGAGAGGAAAAGCAAAACCCTTGATGAAAACAGCAACAACGGGTGGTTTTATTCTTCGACGTTTCGGCCGGAGTTCGGCCTTCGTCAGGAAGAACTTTTACAGATGAACGCGGGTGGTATTTATACAATGCTACGGTCGAGTCCAAGTTTCAAAAGCGGCGGGATGACGGTTGGAGATTCCAAAGGATATATATATATATATATATATATATATATATATATATATATATATATATATATATATATATATATATATATATATATATATATATATATATATATATATATATATATATATATATATATATATATATATATATAGTGGGAAAAGTTGAAATAGCGATTGAGATTACTGAGTGTTCATACTGAATTGCTAAATTGTTAGGAGTAAAGGATAGTATGTGCTATATATGTTGGCCCACTTTTGTAATACGCATGTACGTACACGGAGTGCCAGGTGCACTGTGCAACACAGAACAAACACGACATCGGCACATTTTTGGAAATTTTTCTCAAACAGGACATTGACGAGCATTAAATTGTATCGTTTAGGTTGCTACCTCGAGCGAGCACTATCCACATTTGAGTTTTAAAGTAAAATCAGGACAATCGGACGACTCCTTTTTAGCACAAGCAGTGTCGTGTACATTAAAAAGACACTGATATGAAAAGAAAAAAAAGTTTTTTTAAAGGGGATAGAGGGGACACGTATATTGTTTGCATAATTTTTCCACGAATTATTACTTTCTTGGCGCATTATTGACGCCGTTAGACGCAATTTGCGTGGAGGTCACAGCCTGTTCTAAGCCTCGCCCACAAATCAGTGACCCCGCTATTTACTACTGGGTTGGTTTGGCTGCTCGGCCGAACATGCTCGGAAGCCTATTGTCTCCATTTTCCCGACATCCGGTCCGTCTAGCCGGGAAGTCTGACACCGCCTGCTAGTCGTGCGGGCAGACGCGCGGCAGCCTCCGGCATCGTCTGCTATTCTACCACCGTCTATCATCGTCTGCAATGCCCAGACGCGGACATGAAAGCTGTGCGTCGGCGTTCGTTTTCGCCCTCATCCGTTTCGTATTTCGCCCCCGTGTAAAAACTTGTGCAACGCTCACAAGATGAGGGCATGAAAGCGGCGTATACTTTGTTTGAGCTTAAGTTCAGACGTAGTCGATGCTACAAGCGCGAGCATGTGGCCTTGAACAGTGCTCGCACTGCACGAGCGCGCGGGCTTGGCAGGGACGCTGAAAGCCCGGAGCTCGGGCTTGTAGCATCGTCTGCGTCTGGACTTAAGCTGAAGTTTTATAGCATTCCATTATTCCACGCTCCAATACAAGCGTCTGTCAGAGTATGTCGATGTGTGGTAAAAACCGACCGACAGGACTAAAATATTCAACAGAATAAATATTCAGTCCTTCCTACTTTTCTCTTCTTGTTGTTATTGCTTCGAATGGCATCCGCGAGCAAGGTGGGTGAGCGTCATGAGGCGCAATTAAAGCATGACCTAAAAGTATTCGCATTGGCAGGCCAGCTGCACTGGAGAACTTGGGAGCTACTTTCCTTTCGAAGCGACACGAAAATAGCTGGACAAACTTGATGCGAGCCGAACGCCCGATTGCCTCCAGCCAAATCGCTCGCAAATTCTTATCTGTGTAGGGATCTTCTCAGAATGGAAACCTCGGTTGCAATCGCAACGGTCGCACAATGCACAAAGCAGCAGCGGGGCCGCTTTTACGGGAACCAATATCTTTCTTTAGGATCAACACGCGCAAAGGAACAAATCAAGCCAGATCAAGCAACATAGTTCAAGTGGAAAGCTAGGCTTAGGCCAGTCCCTCTACGAACCCAAGCCACCGCACAGCGCTAACAGCGCTCCCAGAGGCGCGTACTTGGGACAGTTGTTTCTGCAAACTAGGTCGGTTGAGGAGATCTTCCTCGAAAAACCTCGGTGAACGCAGAACGACTCGCACTCATAAAAACAAACAAGCTCGACGAGCTGCTCTGGTTGATTACTCCGCAGACGCCGGCAGCCATGTTTGTTATCGTTTGAAACCGAAGCGGAAAGCCAATCTCAAGATACTTTGAAAACAAAACCAACCCTATCTAGATTACGTCTTACTCAAGCATAGCAGTATTGTAGATTGAAATACTATTACGGTACGGAGAGACAATTTTAAACGAGCATTACACAAGTCAATCATCTCTCCAACCAATGAGAGCCGAGAAAAGGTGCTGAGTTTTGTAAGCACCGGGCAGGGCCTAGGGCAGGGCTACCGCCACCCAAATTGCATCTGACGGCGTAAATAATAATAAAAAAAATGTTCGTGGAAAAATTATAAGAAAAAAGTGTCCCATCTATGCCCTTTAAAACATATTTTATTTTTATTTCAGTGTCCTTTTAAGATGTGAGGGTGAGTGGCAGGGTTGTAAAAGTTACTTCAAAAATGTACCTAGGCACAGGTACAGTTACTTCAAAGGAACTTTCTTTATTTAATTTCCCTAATTTGCCAGAATATCTTGGAAGTGAAGCGTTTCAGACTAAGGATACACTCAAAAACGAGTTCGATAAATGTGCTTTATTGGTGCCAATGCGAGAAATAAGGAAAACCGCATTCACATGAGCCGGTCGGTGCTGATGTCGACGGGCCCAGAAGACGTCGGCCGCATGACGAAACGCATGAGTCGAGTGCATATGCACCCAAGCTTCGCGACGACGAGCAAAAAGCTTCAAATTTCCTCTACTTCTTTTTTTTTTTTTTTTTAGTCGGGGAAAATAAGTTTTGTTTTCTTTTTTCGGAACATTTTTAGTTTTGATAACTGCAAATATTGAGTCTGATTTATTGAGTGGAAACTGTATTATATACACGATGTTATATCGTTTTACGATTGCAATTATAATTTATTTTCAATTATATTTTATATTGCATTTATGGCAGAAGAGAGCCACCCCAGGACACGATACAGGCAACCGAAACTGCGCACATCTTTCAAGTTGAGCTTGGAACACGCAATGCAGTCGATTTTGGTTTGAGATGAAGGAAGCAGGTCGCTATTTTCTCTAAACGGAGCTTCGAAGCGATTCGATAAATTGGTGTCGCTTGAACGGCATCGCTAATCCACCGTTCGCTCAAATGAACACCGCCATTCGCTAAAGTGTCGCTCGATGAAACATCATGGGCAGGGCTTCGTTCGCTAAAACGTCGTTCGATCAAGTCAGTGCTTTCCAGGTCGTACCCAACTCAACGTTAATCACGGCACATGGTAGTGTGTTAGTACTTCAGGGTTTATAGTTTCTACCATTTTGACCAAGTGAATAGAAAAGTACCTGTAAAAGTAACTTCACTTAGTTACAAGCAGGGCCGGCCTTTGGGGTGGGCGACCTGTGCAACCGCACAGGGCGCCATTCATAGGGGGGCGCCGAAAGGGCCGCCGACTGAAAATAATATGTGTAATTAACTTCGGATCCGCAATGCCGATCCGTGTTGCCATCTCAAAATTCAGAAACCCGCCGCAAGAATCCCGAAAACCACTAAATTTATAATGTTGCACAAGAATGACTTTTAACGCATTTTCTTTTTATTATTTTAGAATACATAGAAATATAGAAATTATTGTAAAAGGTACTCTTCTTTTACTTGTTTGACTAAAAGCTGGTGGCAACAGGTGGTATTAAAAAAAGATGTCAGAGGGAAAACTGCGGGAAAACTGCTAAACTGGCAACACTGATGCCGATCTCTTACATAGCTGTTTTTTGTTGGTGAAAGACTGATCATTTCATTTGTCAAGGTATGACATTGCATAATTGCATTCGCCTTATTGGCACGGATCTCCTGAAGTCATTTGTTTCAATTCCAGTGGACTGATCACTGCGTAACCCCTATATATATCACTGCGTGCTCACCTGAGTAGTTGAAACTCAATCGTCGTGACACGAACATATTATTTCGTAACGACTGCTAGTTTCTAGAGTTTTAATTGATAATGCTCAGAGTGCACGTGTTGCTGAATGTAAACTGGGCGAATTTTCATCGGTTCGGCCACTGTACTTTGCGTTTACTTTTACCTTCGGGGTCCGTACCACGTAATCTGGTGCTATGCCTACGCTACTGCATACACAGGTGCCACGAGCTGCTCAAAAATATTGTGGGATCTACCGAGGTCACACAAGGAGCGTCTTCGGCTTCTTCTAGACGATCACTTTTCTGTTCCTGAGTCTCGGGTTTTTATTACCCTGAATCACCACCAGGCAGCTTGTTTTTTAAGTATTATTACGATGTGCATTACGGGTCAGGATAGCTGGTATAAAATTTATATTTAGTCTGTTGGTAAAAATTTCAGTGATATGCCACTTCCGCGAAAAGAAGCATCAGGAGCGCAGCACAGAAAACGAAAGTTTGAACAAAATGGCGAATCCAAGAAGACCGCAGATGCCCTGAAAAAGTATGTGAAAGTGCACAAGTTCCGGTGAACCAGCAGTGGGAGAAACACTGCACGAAAAGAGCTTGACAAGCGCAGATTATTCCCATACAAAGGAAAGTGAGACACCGCAGCAATATCCCGACGACTCCAAGTGCTCCACTGCCAGAGTAGTCTGTTACACCAAACAATATGGTGATGGCACATCGAATGAGATAAAGGCTGCCAGCGACGAACTGTCTGATCCTGCATTGTGGCCTAAGCTGACACCACAAATCCGGGACGCCATAGTCAGCTAAGGGCGAATATAAAAAGTAGCGTCGTTCGTCTTTAGGATTTGGTTCTCAACTGACAACGACAAAATCGCGACCATTCGCGCTAGGTCACTCTGGCATGTTCACGAACAACGTGATGTTGGTTGCGAAAATAGGGGAGGGGAGGGGTGGGGGCGCCCCTGCCGCAGTTTGCCCAGGGCGCTTGCTGCTCTAAGGCCGGCCCTGGTTACAAGTTACTGGAAAATTTACCTTGGATACAGATACAGATACCGAGAAATTAAAGTACCTAGGTTTGTACCTCAGGTTCAACAAACGTACCCTGATACCGATTTCTAGTTACTTTTGTACCTAGGCACTTTACAACCCTGGTGAGGGGCAACTTCACCTGATGAGCCATCGCCGCGGGGAAAGCCTGTGGAGACCACTAGAGACGGCAGAACATTTAATGCAAAAGTATTTTTGATTGATTTCTTTAAAAAAAAATGGCGACGTTGATCTGTGTAGAGGGCCGGAAATTCTCTTTTTATTTAAAATGCAAAATAAAGGCAAGTTTCATCAGCTTATACGTATAGAAAACCAGACTTAAAACGAACTCGCACTCTCAGTTTACTATGTATATATCTCAAAACACATGCGCAGGCACACACACCCCAAAAAATGTAAAATGCTAAAAAAAAAAAAAGACAGGGCTGCGTTTTTTAAGTGTTTCGCTGCAGACGATCGCATTTCGATGTTTCTTCTGGGAAGGTCATATTAATGAATTGAGAAGAACCCTAGAGGTGACGAAGCAAGAACTTTCCGCACATTTTCAATCAATACTTATTTTGTCTCGTTATACCTGCTAAAGGTGTAGTGTAGTCATGGCGACGGCATATGGCATGCCTCGTTTGTTCAGAAGACTCCATTTACTTGCTGCCGTCGACTTCCAGCACACCGTTCGTTTGTTGCTTCGTTTTCGAAATGCGCATATAACAGGCAGCATTGGACGATTAATGCTAAAGTAGGCCACGCACTCCAGCACATTTTGTCTGAAAGTATATGACAAAGACGCAGTCCAACGTCGTACTGTGCCGCGTCGTCGGTTGCAATGCTGCACATCATTCTCTACATCAAATCCAAACTTTGCGCACATAAAGGCCAAAAATCAGCGGTTGTCCCCCCCCCTGACATTGACGTTAAAGTCATCCATAACGATCATGGGTACATTTACGCGCTCACGATGTAAACTAGACATGCAAGAAAATGCTTCCTTGATACGCTTGAGTATCTCCATAATCTAGTGCTCAGGAATACTCGACTTTATCCTGACTTGCCTGCGGAGGCACATAGACCGTTGCAGCTAGCATAGGCACACCCTTCACCTTGGTATGAATTATACAGATATCACTGATGTCACTTGAGTCGACTTTCGCACGTCTTGCGTCCCTGAAGAGCAGAGTTACCTTTTCGGTAAGCAACTCTCCTCGCCATGGTTCCGCGAGGACGGCATCTCTGTGAGCAGGTAGTCTTTGCACGTCGACTGTCGCAGCCGAGAGGTTTCGCTTAGCGTCCGCTTGGTCCAACAAAGCAGCACCCACTCGTTTCGTGACCTTGTCAAGTCCGTCTTTCTTGAGCCTCTGCAGCTCATCTCACAGAGAAGAATCCTCGGCACCTCTACTGCGGTAGAAGGTGAAGACGACAGTAGGGCTTGTCAGGAGCAGTCGGTCGACATGAGTGGGGTCCTCGGTCGTAGTACAACGAGTCTGCTTCGAGCTCTGTCCCCAGCGCCTCTTCTTCGGCGTCTCATTGCCACGACGAACACGCTGAGCGTCATTGCGCCGCCGCTTCTGTTTCGCGATGTCCTCGTCAGTCCTCCTTCTCTCACGAGGCTTTGTGAAGCCGACCGGAGTACTTTCAGAGAGCGTCTGACTTGTGTCATAGAGCGGAGTGAACAGCGACACGCGCCTATCCACGTATCCACCGGGAGAACTGCGTATCACGCTACCCTTAGTTCAATGAGGCACTCGCTGAGCGACCCACGAGCCGCGCATGCGCGCAATGCGAAGAGAACAAGCAACACCTTCTACTAACAAAACCGTAGTGCTCTGGCGTCACCTAAAGAAAGCCGAGTCGGTGAACACTGATGCGTGAGCACTGTTGCGTCAGCGACCGATTGAGTCTTGGCCGACACAGCACTGGTGCCCTACCTGTACCTCGTGTTCACCTTAGCTGTTTTTTTTTTTGAGCGGCTGGACCATTTTAGACAATACGACAAAAAATGTATAGCCTGGGAACTAACACTGAACCCCCAAAAATCCTTTTACACCTGTTGATGGCGAAATTGCCGCGTTTTGCTCCTGGCATATACACTTATTTAGACAATTTTATAGTCATATTAATAAAGATCTAGAGCGATAAAAATGTATCCCCAGTTAGCTAATATGACAGACAAACAAAAGAAGAAATTACCTTGATACAGTAGTTACTTGAAACTCAGCAGCACGCCTCCAGATGAATGCAAACGCAGAATTCTACCAGATTGTGGCGGCTCGTGAACCCATGAACGATAACTGTGCAATTGTTTTCGCCAACGTGTTTCAACCATTTGTAGTAGATTTATTATGAAGTTAAGCGGACAAGAACCCGAACATGTCGGCAAAGTATTAAATTAATTTTATTTCAACATTCAAATATAGATGGCGCTAAACTCAAAATGTCGCATTTTGCCCCATGTCTCATTTGCCCCGCCTTAATGGCTTTCCAAACAGGATACTTCAGAATGCGCGACACTTCTCCGCCGTATAGAGTGAAAGTTGAAGTACGGCGGTCCGCCTTCTGCATGTACATGGACCAGAAAAACATCAGGGCTTTCATCCTCGCCTCCTCTGCTTTTCTGTGACCTCGGTGCTCGTCAGACTTGACGTCACACGCCCCCTGCTAATGGTGTGCCTGTCCATCTGTTCTGCCACGCCCTCGTATCCTTCCCTTTCCCTTTTTCGGGACTTGAACTGAAGCAGAGGCCTTGCGCGATTTCTGACAGTCAACACAACGTGTGACTGGTTGTCCGGACACGCAGGATGAGCATGCTCTAAGCCTCCGTCAAAAACTCAAACAAACGTAAAAAAAAAAAAAAGAAAAAAAGATCGGATGGGTGTGGGTTGCCGTACTTCATATGGCGGAGAAGTGTACCACTCGCGTTCTTGGAGTGTTCTGCTTGCACAACCCTTCACCCTACATTTTACTCCGCGATGGTCCAAAGGTCTTGGCGCCAACAGCTTTTGCGCATGGTTGCCAGAATCTATTGTCGAAGAAGCCCGTCGAGAGAGTGGAAACAGCCGTCCCTGCTGTCTTGGCGAATATCTCGGTGCGGCAGCCTTCTCGCTCGGCGTATGAAAGCGCGACAGCGTGGACAGCGCAATGCGGGTGCGCTTTCTCAGACACGGGGTTTGCATTGCGTTAGGAGAGGATTTGCCCCAGTAGCTAGCGCGCTATGCAATACAAGGGAGCGGAGTAGAATGTATTCTGCTAGTAAACTATTTGGTTTAGTGTTCAAGATGAGAATTTTCCGAAAAGGGAGGGGGAGGGGTGCATAAAGAAATGCAAAATACTTCATTATGGAGAATACATTCCACTCCACTCACTTGTAGTAGACAGGGCGCCTATAGCGCCAGATCCAAGCTGTGTGGAGACTTCGCTTACGAAAAAGTTATTCGGATCGTATTGTCCACGTTGTCGCGCAGTTGCCAGACGCCGAAGGAGAGGGCTGCCGCCGTCTAGTCGAGATAACGAGTCCGCCAAAACAGCAGAGACGACTGGCTTTCGAGTGTCCACGACAAGACGTGGCGCAGCCATCCCTCCCAATTCAAAGGGGATATCCCCGAGGCTGCGGCACGTCCAGCCGTCACAGCTGCGCAAAGACCGTCCGCAGCAAGGTCATTGGTCTTTATCGGAGTGCAATGTTTCCCCTAGTAAAGGATTTGGAAATGCTATCACATGCAATAATTCTCGCTATAGAAGTACCTCCCCTTTGGCACCAATAAAGAAAAAAGTCCCCCCTTGGCACAGTGGTTGGGCGTCGGGATCAAATCTTGAGGTCCTAAATCCGATTCTCCATTGGAGACGTTCTTGCTCTTTTCTCTCCATTGATCCACTTAACTCCCGCGCATGCGTTCCTCTTTCGTGGGGCTGCGCAGAATTTTCTGGTGGGGGCTGCTGAAATCAATGCTATCGAATATAAAAGTTTCGGGCATCAATCTATCTTCTCCATACCCGCTACGACTTTACTACACAAAACGTGAAATGGAAAGCACTCGCATTCTTGTCGATCAGAAAAGAATGTCATGTCTTTCTGATCATGCGAAGGGACCGGGACAGTGGCTTCTTTCCTTTCACCACCGCAGTTTAGAGTCCTGTTCAATATGAAATTAACTCCAGTGGTGTAAGAATCCACTCTTTGTTTTAAATGCAGAATCAAATTTATACCTAAGCTAAATCATAATTTTGCGAGAATTCGTTGCGCGCCGTGGCCCAAAGCATCAGCTATGCTCAGGGGCACTTTTTCTGGTATTTCAAAAGTGGAGAGTGCGCGTGCATAGATTTGATCGGCACTCAAATTGCCGGAGCGCCCGTGCACCCGTACCATTGACTGAGTAAGTTGCCCCGAGTTTACACCTTTAGAGTGTTTACAAATCCACAGCCCAGCAGGCGCGCGTTCGTCGCTTTGAGAAGCCAGCAAATTATGCGCCATACGCACAAACATGAAGGTGGCACCGGTTCCAAGCCCTTTATTCGAATCTAAAAGAGCTGGCCAGCTGCCCTGCTCGTGTTCGCAGGCACGTCTTGACGACACGTCGAGCCACCTCACACGAACCTCACGCGATGCTGCCTCGCCCCGGTCTGTGCATTCTTAGTGCCATCTCTAGAAAGAAAAAAAAACGACGAGGCGAGAGTTCGAAAAGACGGCCCGTGCCCGGAACACGAATATTGAACCGGAGCGTCGGCTCCGTTTCTCGTAAATGCAATTCAGCATATTACGGTTTGATTGATAGGTCGTGGCTGTAGGGTTCAGATAAAGTCATACGCGTGTCATGCCAATTTTTTGTTTTAAATGAGATTTTTATATGAGGTAGCCAAAGCATGTACACACAACAGAAAGAACCTTACTATTGCAAGAAACTATAGTTTTCGCAAGAAAATCGGATCTGAGAGGAGCTGGAACAACAATTTGCCCAATTGCGCGGAGACGCAACTCTGAGGGTCACAGGAAACATTCCAGGTCAGCACTGAAGACTGCTTACGTGTGGGAACTCGAACGCATTATAGTCCCTTTGGTGAAATGTTCTTAATTGATGTTTTCGATATGCATTAAAGTTTCTTCTGCTAATTCGGTGTGTGTGTTTGCGTATACGTTGGCCACAGAGCGGAAACATTCAAACCATTTTGCTGGAGAACGGTGCATTTTATTTCGAGCTCTGTGATCCTTTATGATTAATGGTAGGTCTGTCGTGATTATGGCATCTTCTCTTGGGACAATGTCTTCGTCATCAGAAAGATATATGTCTAGCGTCTAATCTTCGCGTCGTAACGCTTGCGGTGGTGTCGGCGGTTTGGAATAAGGTCGATTGAGGGGATGATTGCCTCGTGGTCGGTGACGCACGCACTAGACACACCTTTAGTGCGCCAGAACCGTGGAGCCGCCGTGGCATCGGGCAAGTGTGCCCGTCTCACACCCTGGAGGCCCGGGTTCGATTTCCACCCAGACCGAAACGTACCAAATTTTAATTTTAAAGCCATTGATTCACCATGTTTACATGAACCTCTCTGAGGAATTTGACGTCAATCTGAGCATTTCTTGGCGTGTTTTTACTATTTGCGCCATCGGCCATTTTTGGTACCATCGCTCGGTCACGCTGCCGAAGACGCCGGATTTTCGTGTGATGGGGCACAGATTTTCGCTTCAATAAACACGACAACTTTATACAATGTAATCCATTTGACGTATAAAACACGCCAGCTTGTCTATAAGAACAGGTTGCATTTATTTTATATTCTATATTTCAGGTAAAATAAAATGACAAACGTGGCCTCTTGCGCAACCCTTTCCTATTTAGGCATTTTCGGCGATTTTTAACATATCTTAGATCTAAGCTTTTAAGCTGGTACCTTTTGAGGCAGAATAGTTCATGCTTTGTTTACTTGTAACAAAAAAAATAGGGCGACACTATTCGTTTTTGTATTGCGCCCGGAATGTTTAAAAAATCGAAAAAAGTCACAATTGTTTAATTGTCTGCTGCAATTAAACAAAAATCATTCTCGATTTTTACCAAACTTCCTTCGATGAACCCTTGAAAACAGTATTTCAGAATCCGCGAACACATGTTGCACTCTATTGTTTTAAATTAGGAAACTATACGATTAGTCCGGTCCCTGTTGCAGTCCATTACCGCTGGAAGAGTTCTCTGAGACCGCCGGGCAGTCCCGTGACGCAAGCCCTTGACACGAGGCTCCGGTCGCTGAGCTCCCTCGGGCGACCAGATGGCCCAGCCGAGGTCGCCGGCGAGCAAACACGACGAGGCGCCCAGTGGCCCCAGGACGGCGAAACAACCCCAAAAGCATCCGGGCGAGGGACCGTGCCAGAAAACGGCGACGTCCGCCTTTCGCCTTTTGTTGCGGTCGGACATGCATGGCCAGCCACGCAGAATCAGCGATTTCTTTGTACATATCCAAGAGCCTGTGAATTACGGCGCTGAGACGGCAGCCCCCTGGGGTGCTTGACCCAGACCTCGCACACTCAGCCGCTCTGGCGTGCCGAAACCGCCAAGGAGCCGCTTCAACGACGGGGGATGCTAATACGCGGTTCCGGGGAACGGCTCGCAGAAGCACAATGACGCCAATAACATACTTGATTAGCACCGGCTTCCCAAAGCGGGAGACACATGCGAGCAAAAAACCGAGCGACATACCGTGCGTGGAGAATCGCGGAGGGAGACACATGCAGTCCACAGCGCCAGAGCGTCCGCTTGTCACCGATCGCGGCGCACATGGTTCTTTAACCAAAACAAAACAACATCTCAATAGAGTGTGAAGCGTGGAACTAATATATAACCAAATACGACATATATCACATGTTAATCAAAAGTTTTGAGATTAAACGTTTAAAAACTAGATTAAAAAATAAGTAGTTGACGAACACCCATGCAAATTGCACTTGTTTTAAATCTTCGTTGAAGACCAATTATTTACTACTTCAGACGCCAGCAGCCGCAGGACGTGTGATTGGTTAATTTAGCACTTTATATAGGGGACGAGACGCTTCTGCGCACTACGCATTTGAGGGCGTCATGTGAATCCTTGGAATGCTCACATTCGGCACGCACCAGGCAGATTATAACAACAAAATAAGAAACGAAATTCTGCCAGCAAATACAATGTATTTACAAGCTAGAAAAAAAAAAAAGCGGCTCCGCGTCAGCGTACACGCTTCGATTATAGATATATTATTTTTAGGCCGTATACGTATTTATTTTTAGATTCGAAAACAATTGCTCGACAATCGACGAAGAAACAAAATCGAAGGCTGCATAATCAAGTAGATACATGTAAAATTGAGCTGGTATAATAAACGCTTGTAGTTCCTAGTTTGGCAAAAGAGCAAATTATTTTTGTTTCAACCGTTATAGCAGCTTGAATAGAGAAGTGTGCACAAGGTTTCATCGTACAAGTACTTCCAAACAAGCCTGCGAACAGCCCAAGGGTACATGGAACCAAACACATTTTCTGATCGAACGACGAATTGCTTTCGGTTTTAACTGTTCTATCAGCTCGCAGAATTTGATGGCGAATCAAAAAGAAACTCTTGACGCTGCTGCTACTGCGTACGCTGCTGCTGTAGTGTGTGTACGTGTACGTGTACGTACACAGGCCCGTATACACAGGGTGTTTTCTGCTCACGTAGGCGGTGTTCGGTGGAACGGCTTCAATAAAACGGCGCTCGATGAAATGGCGTTCGATGGAATGGCGTTCGATGAAACGGCTTCAATGCAAGGGTGTTCGATGAAACGGCGTTCCATGAAATATCCGGACCCAGTTCGGCGTGAAATTTGTTTATCTCGCCGGCTTTACAAACTTTTTTAAACAAAAAGGGTTCGACGATCAATGCGATTCATCCGATGGAAATGCGTTAACGTTATTCCTTATCGCCCCCACTTCACTCCTTTCCATTCGTTTAGGACCTTTGCCAATCGTTTACCACCGCTTTCCTGTCGTTTATCAATGCCTTTCCTCTTCACTTTCCGCTGCGCGCTTCCATCGCCTTGCCTCTGCCGCAGCAGCCCAACGAAGCTATGCTTTTTCTCTGTCTCGGCCTGACGTCGCCGTCGCGTAAACTCGGCTTTCTTCTGTCGTCGCTCTTGAATACGGTCAGCCATATCACACGTGGAAAGAATCACACCCATCGCCGAGTGGCACTGCGCTGGTCAGCATTCCAAAGTGGCGAGTCGCCTGCTCTTCTCTGGACAACACCTCCTGCTAACAAAGCCGTAGTGCTGAATGAGATGGCGTCATCAGAGATGGCCAACACTGGACACAGATTGGACACGACGATTGTGCCGACTCTCGGCTAGAACTTGACTCGAAGCCGAGCACTGACGCAGCACTGGTTTCCAGTCTGTGTCCAGCGTTGGCCTTCTCTGATGACGCCATCTCATTCAGCACTACGGCTTTGACATCTAGGAGGTGTTGCTCTGGCTCCGCGCCAGCTGTGCGACGCTCGTATTGGTCCGAAGCTCCGACGTCAGCACACGTCGCGCTCTCCCTCTCGCCCCGCCGCCGACCAACGCCAACACCTCCAAGATAGCAAAGCCACAATGCTGAATGAGATGGCTTCATCAGAGAAGGCCAATGCTGGGTAGAGATTGTACATCCCGATTGCGTCAACGTTCGGCTCAAACTTGACTAGAAGCCGAGCGCTGACGCCGCACTCGTTTACAATCTATGTCCAGCGTTGGCCTTCTCTGATGACGCCATCTCTATCAGCACTACGGCTTTGCTATCTGGGAGGTGTTGTCAACGCCGACACGATATCTCCTCACCACCCCACTCTCCTCACGGCGTCATGCATGGCGCTGAAAAACTGACACACGGACTGACACCGGTGGGCTTTCGAGAAAACAAGTGTTCTAATGCTAACGCATCAACAAAATGGCGTCGTGTCAAGGGGCAAAGACGCGGAGGCAGGGTGGCAGTCCTAGCACCCGACAACTGAAGTCGTAGCAGGTATCAACGAGGCAGGGGTGTTAATGTCATAACGTACGCACATTTGTCACGTACGTCACTCGTGTAGCAAATCTTTTGAGAAAGCAACAGGCCCACGAATGCGAGCTGCACGCCCCACTCGGCTTCTAAACAAATGGGCGCCATGTTCTTTCGCCTCTCATCTCGTCGCCCCGCGAAAATATCTAGCTCGGTTTGATCCAACGTCACTAAAACTCTCAGTTGGGAAACTCACCCTGCAAACCTGGGCCGCTGGCGTCCACCGAGACCGAGCTAAATACGATAACAGCGCCACCCTTTAGCGCCGAGTTGAAACATGAAAGTTGCTTTATATAGGTACTGCGAGATGGCCCTGCGAGATGGCGCCACCGGCCTTTGCCCGACTCGACATGCAGCTGTGCAGTTCCCGGAGTGGACGCTGCAGGAGAAATGGCGGCGTTGCGATCGTCATTAGCTCGGTTCTCGAGTACGGATCGGAGCCACTTTCTTAAAGTAGGCTCTATGGCAGTTTCCCAACTGAGGGGTTCTAGTAACGTTAGTTTGATCCAAGCGGCGGGACGTCATGCCACCGCCCGGCACAGACGTTGGCGGCGGTTGCTATGGTTACGCCGCTCAGCGCCGCGGCGCCGCTCGGTTTTTGCTCGCATGAGTATCCTACTGTGTGAGCCTGCAGGACCAATTGAACATACCGGCACAGAACCACAGGATCGTACCGCGGAGAGAGCATAAAACAAAATGATTGTATGCGTGTTATTAGATCGGTGCAAAGCATACGAATGTTGAACAAAAGGGAGTTTTGTCGACCGTGTTTCTACCTCCGCTCTCCGCAACGAAGACGCCGCCATAGGAGGCTATGCTACTACGCATGCGCGCCGCTAACCTTGCCTGTATAGTTCCGGTTCTCTTATCGGGTTGCAGAGAGCGTTGAGGGACAGCGCGAATGATCAACAAAATCTCCCTAATGCTCGAATGTACAACGTTCACTGCTCGACACTGTTAGCGCGAACATGACTTCGGCGCTTTTTCCCAACTAACTTGGTGAGGGCACTGGCGGGCATCACAATTTTCCAGTTAAGTTACTACTTTAAACTTTCCATCACTCTAGTTGCTTGGATGACAGTACTTCAATACTGAGAAAAAACGGAAAAAGCGGCGACTACTTGTTCGCGCTAACAGTGTCGCAGAGTGTACCGATGTATCCGTGCAACGTACTGATGCATACATATATCGGCCCAACTGTACTTTGTTGATACTGTACAGGGCTTTAAGTTCTGCATCAACGGATAAGTATTACAGCCACCAGTTTATGCAGAATTTGCTGCAGTAACAGTACGACTTGCATGTGGGACAAAATAGGATCACTGTGCCACACTTGTTTGACTGATTTGAAGAGTAGCGTGAGCGTCATAAGTATCTTTACTCACCCCACCGGGGAAATTCTGCAACAGACGGCCCGGGGAGGAGAATGGAACCAGCACTGGACGCAGGCATAGTCCTACGTTTTCCCATTATTATTTTCGGCAAGACGTTGCTCTGGATGCCCCTTCCTTCAACATCATGTGGAGAACAGCACCTGGCACGATGGGCAGTAACCATTTTTAATATAAATAGGAGTTATAGGCACTTACCAATGTGAAAACAAGGTGCACCACGCAATTCACTAGGAACGGTTTTGGGTATATTAGAATATATCTAACGTGTTGAAGGCATCTTACAAGAATAGTCCAGCTGCAAGAACATGTTAGTTCATCGGACTTAATGTTACTCAGCCGCGTCGGCCCCTGTGGTCTCAGCAGAGAAATTTACGACAAACTGAACTTGCACATATTGCTCGCCATGCTCAGCAACGTGGTCCGATGCATGGCCAGTAACGAGATGGATTGTGAGTTCTCCAGGCACCCACTTAACACAGTGCCTGCCAGACTTGGGTGAGGATCTTGCTCGTGCATATATACTGCTTCAAGAATTCACTACCAAAGACCCTGATAGTGAACTGAAATCCAAGCCTGTCCGATGATGACCTGACTGAAAATGAGCTCATGGTGCCACTCCAGAAACACCGTCACCACATTGAGCCGGCTCTGACAGAATAAGTTATCGGGATTTACAGGTTCTCCAAATAGACTTTCTGCGCTTCACAAATTATTCAAGCGCCGTCAGCAGCCAGAATATATATCAGACGACCGGGAACTGTCCATCGTCGTCCGTGTTTCTAATGACATTTGGCCCAAACGTCGGCGATGAATTCGGCGGCTGTGATTGGCCGGCGCCGTGCTTGACCTTGGCGCCGGTCAATCACGGCGGTCGAATTCCTCGCTGACATGTGTCCAGATTAGAGCCCCTGGTAAGCAGAGAGTCTTCAAGAAGCATCTTTAAAAGATGAAAATCCGAGACAAGTCGGTCAATGCAGTACGACTGCAAATCAGAGAGGGGTCTTTAACGTGAATCACGAGGTAGTGATTACACGGGGGTACACGGATACAACGCGCATCCCCATCTAAAGAATTCGGAGGCTTTAATCTTCGCTCAACACGCAGTAGAGCTAAGGTGTGTTCGCGCACACCCCACAAATGGCACTGCCGAAGCCCAGGCGTTAACCGGCCCATATAGTAGTTTCCACCCCACTGTCAGCTTAGTCGAGAACGACTTATAGGCAAGTACATTTTCTGATCCGAGTAAACCATGCTTCAGGCTTTGCCACGGTTCAGCGACGAAACGCGCGCTCGCGCGCTCGCGCGCGTAGTTTGCCAAGTGTGTTCACGACGGGCGAGTCGATGAACACCACAGGCAGTCAGCGAACCGAGGGGCGCGCGACAATATCACCAGGTGTGCGAGCAATCGGGCGGCTCTCTAGACAAGAGGGAAGCCCGCCAGGGACGGCTCGTGTCCCCCCGGCCTTTCCCGACAAGGCCGAGGCGGAAGACGGGCTCGAGTCGCACTCGGTTCAAGGACCGCACAGGCGCGCGCGGGTCGCAGCGGCGTGGGTCACGACCGTGCAATGAGCGTGTTAGGGAGCGGAGGCGAAGATGCTATCTAGAGCGCGTTTGGGGCACAACAATAAGTCACGCCGTCGTCAAGTGATGCCGTAACGGCGTTCGAGGTTCGCGCTGCGCGGGGCCGTCTTCGGGTGTCGCGTCGTCGCCAATTACGGGGACCCCAGAGGTCTTCGGCGAAGAGGTCCTCCATCGAGACGACGCTTTGTCGACGATTCTAACGAGCGCGGCGTAGGCGACCCGAATTTCGCCGATTATTTCGGACGGGGTTCCACGCTGTCGCGATCTGTTGCCCAGACCATCGTTCACTTCCTGGTGGGATATGTTTCCCACACGTGAAGATTGTGGGTGCCCTCTGCGTTCGCAAGTTCTAAAGGAAAGCGCGCGTCACAGCTCAAGAACCTCTGCAGGGCTGTTCTGTTTTCACTCCTCGCTTTGTGTTTGGTTCTTATGCGTTTTCACTCAGCTGACATTACTAAGATACTCGGGACGTCTTTCCTAAGCTCTTAGTGAAGAGCGCAAACCACTTTGAAAGAGCGATTTATAAACGGCCTACAAAGAACAGCGTTATGACAGTGAGAATGACGTGCTCAGGGCCACAGCGCAGACGTTTTTCGCCCCCTGCGCAGATTGCAGCGCTCTCCAGAGTGCTTTGTGAAAGTAGACACGCCAGGTTTCTTAGAGTTGTATTCCACGATCGAGGTTCATGCTTAATTCTTTGCCCTCATTATCGCCTAATGCCGCAATTTCATTGGAGGATAATTAGAAGGCGCGCCTTTCTTAAAGGGACACTGACAGGATGTTTATGCTCGCCGAGGTTTTTAGTTGGACATGACATATGAGAGCCCAACTACCCAGAACACAATTTGCGACTCGAAATTCGGTTTCTTTCCGCCCGAAAACCGCTGATCGAGAACTGGCCGGTTCGAGTCTCGCTCACTCTCTTTTCCGGGGTCACGGGCCGTTTTCTAAGGTATCGATGCGACCACCAAGTTTAATGAAAGTCGTTGGTCACTGAAACACACACTCAATATTAAAAATAGAAAAAAATATGAAACCCATTTTTTGTGGCTTCTAAAAAGCTGCAAATACGTTGATTGAAAAAAAGTTCTACGGAGAACCGGAAGCATTCTGTGCGTGCGTCGTTTCGCGTATCGTGGGACTCGCGGGGACGGCGATGGCAGCGGACGGCGGGCGTGGGACCTCTACTTCAGATCTGTCGTCTGCGGTACCGGCGAATTCTGCCTGCCTTTGAAAGAGAAATTTGGTACTGATCAAAAGAATTGGTATTCATCCCGTACGACACGCACGACCACCAAGCCGATTTGCACGAAGACGTCGCCGAGCCGTCGCTCCCTTCTCGTGGCTGAAGACATCGCTCGCGCAAACTTCAAGCACGACGTGTCTTTTTCTTATTTAAACATTTTTTTTTATGTTTACATTTCCTTTTTTTTTTACAATTATCACTGAAGAAACAAACAAATGTGGACGAAACGTCACTGAATTAAACGGGATGGGATTTCCTTTTTGACACCTGCGAACTCAATGTAATCACTTTCCACAAAATGCAAGGAGTATATAAATCAGGTAGCGTCCGTTTTCCGAGGTGCCCGTAAATGTTCTACAGGAATTGCAACCAGCCATTGGTCCCGATCCCGTTGATCTTTCGGAAACTGTCGCACAATGCCACTTTTTTCGGACGCAGGACATGTGAGCCAGCTCTTCACGCAACATCTTGGGTGTATTCTTTTCGGAGCCGATCATGGAAATTAACCACGGGCGCTCACTACTCATCCCCAACTCCTCAATGTACAAAACAACTCATCTTGGGGTACAGAGCAGCGAGCGGAACAAACAACTGCAAAAGAATCGCGCGGCAAACAGTTCCCGCTACGCCGCATGTCGTCTGCTACGCTGAAGGGAAAAACAAAAGAAAAAAAAAAGCGCACGGTCGGGTGTAGCCACGTGACTTCCGCCACTCTCTCCTCTCCACTCCTCCAACCTCCGTGGGCGGGTTTCGGTTTCGGTTTCGAGCATTTGCGTCTTTTGGCTTTATTAAAAAAATACGTTACTCTGTTGCAAAATATTAATTGAGTATTCCTCCGACACCATAATGAAACGCCATGCAAAAAATTAAAAAAAAATGTTTTTGGGGTGTCAGTGTCTTTTTAAGCCTAGAGTCTGCTCAGTTGATGCTGTTTACCTTTCACCTTAGGTGAGTCAAGCTGCGCCCACAGCGCAACGCCACGCTGTTCGCGATCTTTCTGTGCATCCGCCGGCTCATTGAATCAAGCACAGAGTACACCCTGAGTTTGCACTTTTAGTTTGTGTGTCTTCGAGGCTTTGACGGCGGTCTGATCTAACAAAGTAGAGCGTACAAGTTGGGCGTATTACGTCATCGTCAGTGAAAGCGGTAAACACGCTGAAACTTGACGACAGTACGCGGCAAAGCGGCAGATGCCTGCAGCTTGGCGTTGCCTCGCGCTGTTCTCAGTGGGGTGTATCTCAAAACGTCCCATTCGCATTTGAACCTTGCGCATTTCGTCCCATTCTCATTTGGTCCTTCTCGTCTGAACCTTCTCATAAGATCCGAATCGTGTTTTTCGCAACTGGGCCCATTCTCATTTTGCCCGTTATCTGAAAACGTCCCATTCGCATTTTGACCCTGCGCATTTCGTCCCATTCTCATTTGGTCCGCCTTGTTTGAACCTTCTCATAAGATCCAAATTGTATTTTTCGCAACTGGACCCATTCTCATTTCGCCCGTTCGCGACACGACCGAATGGCACTAGTTTGGCATGCTTCTAACGTTGTTATGCCTTCGCGGCTTTGTTGATGAGCCTTACCTTGCTTGGGCCCCCAACATACCATCAGATATGCTGGGTGTATCAAGGAGCGGCCAGGCTCTTTAAATCGACCGCATAATTTGGTTTCTTAACCTATCGCGTACCGATTTTGTACAGCGTTGGCCACAGGTGGTGCATTTTTTATATAAAATTCGCATAGAGCGAGCTTACCTGAGGAAGTGTAAAAAAGAAAAAGGCTTAGGTCCTATGAAAAACGCATCGAAGCCACCGGTCTTCAAACCATAGGGCGCCCTATGGTTTGAAGACCGGTGACTTCGCTGCGTTTTCATAGGAGCTAAGCCTTTTTTTACTTTTTCCTCAGGTAAGCTCGCTCTTTGAAAATTTTCTATAAAAAAGGCACTTGTGGCCAACGCTGTAGAAAATCGGAACGCGATAGGTTAAGAAACCGAATTTTGCGGTCGATTTAAAGAGCCTGGCCGCTCCTTGATACGCCCAGTATGTTATGTGTAGAGGTACGCACTGAGAATCGTACAATGACGCCTGCTTCCTTTCCTCTAAGCAAGCGAAAAAAAAAAGCGATGAACATTTATTTGGAAACTTCGTTTGAACAGAAATAGCATACATAATAGCAGTGGTTTTCAACCATTGATGTTTCGCGGACCCTTTGTAGAAAGGCGGAGATGATGGAGGACCCCGTTTGGTGTGAGGGGCATAGAAAGGTATAGGCTATCATGATAATGATTTAATAAATGAATATAACTAATTGCTAATAACTAATTGCTAATAACTAATTGAATAACACACGAGAGTACTCACCTGAAAATTGGAACGTTTCTTCTCAACGTGAAGAAAGACAACTAATATTGCCGTGCTTGACTGATGAGACAGGGCTTCGCGGACCCCTAGAATGCCTTTGCAGACCCCCATTTGAGAACCACCGCATTATAGAAGTGGTGGCATTGTCCCATAGTCGAGAGACCCTAAACAACGTGACATTTCGGAATATGATCTGGCTGCGATAAATAGTTGGTCTGTTTTATTGTCAGGTAGTAGCTTTTCACGACGATCTCGACGCACTGCTAAAATCCTTAGCAGAGAGAGTATGCCTGTAGCGTTGCACACACACACACACACACACACATACGCACAAAATATATCAATGTATTTACTAATACCACCCCCCCCCCCCCAAAAAAAAAAAAAGATTTTGGTATGGAAAGAGTCAAGTGCGACGGGTTAAAGCGAGATATTTTTGAGAATGGCGGTTTTGAAAAGTGCCAGGTGAGAAGGGCGAAACGAGAACGGGACCAAATGAGGGGGTTGGAATGCGAAAGACGAAACGGGAAAGGGCGAAATGCCACGGGTCGAAACGAGAAGATCTTTTTGAGAATGGTTGTTTTGAGAAGGGCCAAGTGAGAAGGGCAAAACGAGAACGGACTCAAATGAGAAGGGTTGAAATGCGAAGGACGAAACGGGAAAGGACCAAATGCGACAGGTCCAAGAGAGAAGATCTTTTTGAGAATGGTTGTTTTGAGAAGGGCCAAGTGAGAAGGGCGAAACGAGAACGGGCTCAAATGATAACCACCCCTCTGGGAGCAGGAGACTGTCAACGGGTAGTTTTGGTTCCGGTTCCACCGGGTTCTGCATCTGTCGTCTGCTATCGTCTCCGCACCGCCATTGCTCACATCGTCGTGGATTGCTCCATGCTTACGCGCGACGCAGTAAGTTACCCTTTTCTTCTCGTCGCCACACATCAGACACAGCGAATAACGAAACAATTACGATTTTGCTGGCACGGAGAGCGAGCGAAAACGCCGCAACGGTGAAGCCAAGTGAACGCAGATTGACGTACGCCGAACGCAATGCCAGCTCGCTGCGTGCGTTTGTTTGCAACCTGGAGAACAGCCACTGTGACTACGAAAAAATGGAGGAAGAACGTAGCAACAGCGTATTTTCTAGTGATGGACCGAATCTGCCGAACTTCAGATTCGGCAAAGTTCGGCAAATGCCGAACTTTTGAAGGAAAGTTCGGCAGAGATTCGGCAAAAATTCGGCAAATGTCTGCGCACGCGCGAGAACACGACGGGGCCACGGATTGCAAATGGACGCCGTGCAGTCGTGCGGTTTCCATCGTGCAGTGTAGTACAACAAGCGGTTACGGCGATGTGTGGTGTAGGCAACACGGTAACTGTGTGTTTGTGAGCGAGTGTGGTTGTCTTCAATATTTTCTGCCTCAAGAATAGAAGATCGAACAGTAATTTACGCAGTCCACAGCCAAGTGAAAAATGATGCGGTTCATTCTGGATATATACAGTGGATAACGTGATTTTCATGTGGCCTTTCCAGTGATGAAACGAGGTTGTTGAAACATTGGCCGACAATTACTTTAAAGCACTCCTCGCAGTTATAACAATTCTGTTTTTGGCTCAGAAGTAGTGTGTACCAAAACAAAATAATATTGCTTTTTCAATTAGTGTTATTTCGCGATTTTCATGTATCTGCATAAAATTAAACAGAACTGAAATGCTCGACGTCTCACATCCGACATTCCTAACTCTCCCCATCTTCCTAAACGTCCGTGTATGTCCTAACACCAGAAACCCACATTTTAAATGTTGAAAACGATCGGTTGCGAGCATGGGACGCACATTTTTATGCAAAGCTGACGCCAAGTTACTCAAATCGAAAAACATGCATATTTACAATAATATCAAATACCATTATATTGTTATCTCTTCTGCTGAAGGCTCAGCAACCGTTGCATCGTTTTCGCACACGAAACGGTGATTGCCCGAGAAAGCAAGAACGCAGTATTATTGCCTTCATTTTAACAATGTACATACATGCAGGCTTGCGATGATGCCTCAAAACCGAAACTCTCGCTTCTACCCAACCTCGTTGTCACGCCACTTCTGCAAGCTGTCACTAAAATTGCCAGTAAACACACAAAAACGACACCGATACAATTACCTTGTAGAATATCACCTTATTTAGTAATAACTGTGTCAATAAGCATTACATGTTGCATTTAAGTTAAGAAAAAAAATGACATAAAACCTTTTTTCGCCAGAAAAATCTCAATATCAATGTTAAGTCAGGTAACAATGTATTTTTGCCGAATCTTTGCCGAATCTTTAGAAAAGTTCGGCAAAAGTTCGGCTTAGCCGAATCCCAAGATTCGGCGCCGAACTTTCGATTCGGCAAAAGTTCGGCCCATCACTAGTATTTTCCTCCATTCTACTGACGCGCCCCAAGCGGACACGAGAAGAAGGGAGGAACGAGACGTTTTTCTCCTTCTCCAGGCAGACGGGAGAAAGCTTCCGCCCTCCCGACTCATCTTCTTCCGGTTCAGTTTTTCGAGCACGTCGCACACTTTGTTTAATAAAAGTTGTTGAGTTGATTGAGCTTCAGCGGCAGCGAAGGCCGCCTATAATTCCGTCTCCAAGTCTAAACGTGCAGAGTGTTTCGGTTGCATTGACGTTTTTACCACTAATTTTATCAAACGAGCAAACGAAGCGGCTAGAAACAGCGAGGTTCCGGAGCAGTTCCTGCAGCGCTACGTACACTGGGCTAAGATAGCCATCTACGGATTATGGTGCCTGGAACGTGTCTCCGACTGGTGTGTTTATTGGGTCCAAAAGAGTGGTCCCTCGATTTCCGCCTGATGACGTCATACAAGTGTCATGCTGTCGCCGGTCGCTACCCTGGCGGTGTCCCAGCAGCTGTAGTGAATTTGGCAGACGCCTGTTTTGCTGCAGGTCGCTCTTCACTTCGACAGCCCACGGAAGCTACAGCAGCAGGAAGTTGGGACGCCTGGGACGCCGTGACGACAGTGACACTCGCGTTCGCTCGTGCTTTTCGCCAGCATTTCTAAGACCAACCGCTAGGATCGCGACAGTCAACAGCATGACACTCCGGTTTCTGTGACGTCATTTGTTGCCACTTGGGGACCACTTTTGATGTATGGGCGGAATAGGACGCAAACACACCAGTCGGAGACGCGCTCCAGGCACCATACTACGGATTGCGGAACCCACGCGGAACCATGCGGACCACAGTGAATAGGCAGCCGGCAATGGCCAGGCGGCGCCACGAGAGTTCTGCATTCAGCGCCACAAGCGAAGGCGTCTGTTAATAAGGCGGCCAATCTGCCCGTCGGGCCGTTGCGAGCGGCGGCGACCCCGATTTCAGCAGTTCCCGTGTGCACCTGCGTCCCTGCGTGCCACGTCCCTGGTTCTTTTATGCGGTTTTTTAAGACCTTCGGGAGCCTTGATAGGTCAAAGTGTTTAGAGAATATTCTAGAGTCGCCATTTGGACACCAGTTTGAGTTGTCTTCACTACTTGTGGCCGGCCGATCGGTCTGTGCTTCGCCCGTGTCCCAGGAAGTGAAACAACACAACGAGAAGGCAGCGAATGGGTTTATTGTACATCCCAGTTGCCCGTCTTCGAGAGCCGGCAGTCCGGACCCCCGACCCTAGTTGTCGCCCGTCGTTCAGAGCTCACAGTCGGAGCCCGTGTCCAGGCCTGCGGATCGTCCTCCCCACGCCAGTGCTGCGTAGGCTAGCTGTTCCGGGCTATCACAGCCAGAGTCTCGCTGTGGAACCACTCCGGGATTGTCATGGACTAGGCCGGTATGGTCAGGGTTCGCCGATTCCGCCGGTCCTGATCCGAACCTCGCTGGTGGAATTCTCCGGGGTTGGCCAGACCAGCCAGAACGGATCTATCGTTCCTGCCCGGCCCCAGCCTCGTGCAGCACACTTTCCTCTTTCTTCGCCGGCTGGCCCCCGCTCGCGCCTCGCTCGGCCGTCCTCTTCTTCTCCCGACGCCCCACACACTAGAATAAAATGTGGGCAATTAGAACCAAACTCTGCATGCTACAGAAACGTGCGCACATTGCAAAGCCTGGTGTAAAAAGGCGACAGGCAACAAAGTGTACGTGTAAGAAGGATATTTACGCTTCGCACGAGCTTTTTCTGAAGAAAAACTTTAGCATCCTGCTTTCTGCACGCCGTCACATTTGTTACCAGACTCAGCATTAAATTTGGTTGCTGAAACAAACAAAACTTTGTGCTACGAAAATCCACTATTTGAAAACTCGCAGGTTTGGAAGGTTTTGGTTGCGACCACGCGTGCCGAACGGCATTAGGAGTACCGGAACGGGCCGACGGACCTTTCGCTTGAACACCTGATCGCCCGATTCCCGACGTCACAGCGAAGCAACAATTGGCCCGATTGTTCTTATCGTATTTCCCTATGTGGCTGTCAAAGCGACTCGTAATACACCTTGTATAAATATGTTGTTTTGCCGAGTAGTCTGCAAAACGAGTTCGTCCGACCACGTCCCAAGCCTGCACATATATTTTCGTTCACTTTCCCTCCTCCCCTCCCCTCCTCCCTCTCCTCCTTCTCTCTCTCTCTCTCTCTCTCTCTCTCTCTCCCCCCCCCCCAACAGTTTCTGTAAAATTCACTTACTTGATGCGTCGCACTGCAGTAATCCACTTCTGTCGCCGTGTCGCTTCCCAAGATCTCGAAGGGAAGCGGTGAAGTTTGACGCTTGAGTCACCTTCGCGACTGTGGTCGTCTTTCACGCAGCAGTAGCAACGTTTATTTTTTGGGGGAAACTCTAGGAGTAGGCGAGATGTTACAGGAACCCGGTGAGGTCATAGAGGCGTGAAGTGGGACTTGCTTTTACGAAAAACGGTTCCAAAAAGCTCACGCCGATCCGAAACGCAACGTTCACACGTGGTTTCTGGATGCGCCCGCCCGCAGCCCCCGCGACCCGCGCAGGCCTGGCCTACCCAGTTTCTTTATTTTGCAGCCGCTAGATGGCGCAACGTGTCACGCCAAACTGCATTGCAGGTTGCCTATTAGCCCCGAGAAGTTCGCGTGGCGCCCTCCTACGGCGAACCGGGGTGACGTCACGGCGGGGACAGAATTGTTCCCCGACTCGCCCCGCTCGCCCTGTGGAGGTTGTGACGGCGTTAGCTGTCGGCGCGCTCGTTTCTATTTAATTTTTTTTGTGCGTGTTTTTCGTAGGAGGTGTAAATTTTAATATGTGGCTTTATTGAGGTATGGCCTGTAGCTGTAGGCGAAAGTTCAACTAACATTTCAGGCCTGGTTGACAGTGCAGGCGACGCATAAATCGCAGCTGGTATATGAAAAAAAAAAAATATGGCCACAATTGCAGGAGCATCACTATAGATTTACATCTCACGCAATAAATACTGCTGATGGTCTGAATGAATTAAAAAGTTATGTATACTATTTCGTTTTTTTTTTTAATCTCTGGTTTTAAACAAGATTGCCGAAGCAGAATAGCTGCATGCTGCTCGAGCAACACGCCAAATACAGTTTGGAGAGATAATCACAAGTGAGAGCCCAAGTACAGGGGCAAAGTAAAGAGAGAAGGAACATTTATTTATATACATTGCTCCCCCTTTGACCTTTTCTGGATTCGGAAAGTATTTAAATAAACTCCACTCGTGGTATCTGTCGACTTGTTTATATTATCCCTCAAGTAATGTACAACAAACGTAAGCGAAGGTGACTAGCCCGTTATTAGTTCCTTAGGCTCTAAAATTGAGATTTTAGCGAAATCAAATTGGTCCTGAAGCTAAAATACCAGAAGCTTTTCTCACGCAAACTGTCACCCTTCACAGGTTTCACATTTTCTTCTACTAGTGCTGTATCTACCACTGGACAGCCGTTTGAATGCTTGCTGTTCCTCCTGTTTTCCCCTGTTGTCAGCGAGTCCAGCTGTAGGGAGTTTGGAAGCTGAGGAAGCTTTTGGGGACCTGTAGCAGTGCTTCTTTTAATTGAAAATGACAACTCACTAAACGGTGTATTTTCCGAGTACTCAAGGATGGAATAAAGAAAGAATGTCAGGAAAAAGTAGAAACATTCCAAATTATAGTACTATTGCTGCGCGTATTTTGGGCAGTTCACTAGATCTCATAGAGGCAACGGGGGACAATTCGGCAGTTTTTCTTGCTACCATACAAACTAATTTCCAGTGATTGTGCATCTTCTAAAAATAAAACATTCCTGCATACATGTATGAACTGTATCATTAATTCACGAAGCAGCTACATTTATGTAAACCAATCCTGTTCCACGAGCACTTCAAAGGCCTTCAGACTTGGGGCCTTTAAAGCATCAGCGAACAAGCGCATGCGGAGTGGCACGCGCAGAGTCGGGGTCGCGAGCTAATTTGCCGACCGACCAAACGCCTTTGATATAAATGCCATTTCAAAAGCCTGCAGGGCGGGATGTAATGTTCTCCTATATCATGAACATGCAAGGAACAGAATCCCAGCGTCTGAAACACTCACGTCGCCGCTTCACCGACCCCTCGCAAGATTGCCTTGTGTCGTGTGGACGGACGGGGAGGTTTATCGGCGGAATTTCCTCCGCCGATAGCTTTCGGAATTTGTAACCCAATTATAAATGTAAAAGTGAGAAGCAGGCTTATAAAATGTACGGAAGCACGTCAATATCGGCCTAACTCAACGTTTTGTACACCGGGTAAACGAGGTCCCGCTCCTCGAAGTGCTTGCGGCACACAACGCCAAACCAGGAAACCGGTGACGGGAAGCGAGCCGGACGCGAGATCGCGGAGCGGAGTCCTCTTCCTGACGTCACGGTACACCTCACCCAATCAGGGCGCGGCGATCGCAGTGACGCTTGTGTTCGCTCTCGGGGCTATATCTATAAGCCTACAGTGGTCCCACTCAAGGCCCCTTCCGGTAATCGGGTGTTAGGAGCGCCCCTCACCATATATCGCGAACTAAACACGTTTTATGCTTCTGATTTCTTGTTACAAAACGCCGTGTAAAAGTAATCGTTATAAAACAAAGAAATTACACCAGTAATGCTAATTTTTAAAAACATAAGAGACCAAATTTTTTGGGGGAAGGAATAAAAGAATGTTTGACCGAAAACCGTTACACGGTTACCCAGGGTTACGACCAATGAGAGGAGTCGAGGCGCCGGGCGCCGGGCTGCTGGGGCTGCTGCCAGGCTGCTGCAGAGACTGCGGAGTGCACTTGCGTTTTGGCGTTTAAAATCGAAGCATTCGAGGCTGATAATAAAGCACCCGCTGAGAAGCTGGTAAGTTGTATATTCTAAGTTTTGTTATTGCAAATAGCATTGTGTTATATATTATACTTCGCTTCTCTGAAAGTCGTCGTTGCCGTGGCAAATATCGCTGAGGAACTCGCCGTTACACAGACTCATATAGTGGTGAATTATAAACGTGTGTATATTAAGTTTTGTAAGGTACTGATTTACCTCCTTGCATCAATGAAGCTAGTGCCGAATCGTCTTTCTATTCGGAATCATGAACAACAAAGTAACCGCGGCTTTGCACATGTAGAGAGAGGCTCGAAACTGATGCAGCCCAAACGAAACTGATGAAATCGCTGAGCGTACTCCGGCGTCGCAAGTTTCGATTCAGAATTTAATGATCGCGTTGATTTTAATATGTTCTCAAGTGGTGCTCTTGAAATAAGGGCACCCAACTAGATGCAAACATATGTGATCGTCCTGGTAGGTACAAACCCCTAGTTCAGATCGTGTTAGAAAAAAACAATAATTCCTCGGTGAATGGCTGCGTTGAAAACGGCACTATACGTCTCCTTGTCAATCGGTGTTTGGGGAAAATTAATTGTTCACATCAGCTAAAAAAAACACAAAAAAAAACACATGGGGATGTTGCTGTTTAAACTCTCTCATATATGTTCTGTTCTGTTCATGGTATTAGTCCGCACAAAACTAAAAGAAATAATTTTATCATTTAAGAAACCTTTACGACTCGTCATATGCGCCATTCCCAAGATCAGTAAAAGAGCTCCGAGCGCTCTAAAAATCCTGCGCTTTATTTAAGCAACAGAACTTATGACACGGAGAACAGTCAGACGCTTTCGATTCTGTAGAATTTCTTAATTGCTGTAGATAATGCTGTGCGCATGCAGTTTCGAGTTTGTATTGTTTACTTGTGCAGTACTTATATGATTTGATGTGCTCTATTTTTCATGCCTCTTGATGTCCTTGTGACCTGTCAAAATGTGTTGCACTAAGCTGTGTGCTCGATCATCGCGTTTCAGACTTGCCCTAAAAGCTGCCATCCACAATATTTTTGTCATAACATGCCAATACTCCGCAAAAAAAAAAAGAAGAGTCGTTGGCTTTGTTTTATGTTTGTAAATTGACCGGTATCCGTGCAAACTTTGTTCTATGGCTGTATTATGTGCTATATTTGTGACTCTTTTTGATTGAATTATACCATGCAGAGGTCCAATAAACAGTCCCCTACGTGAAAAAATGCTTTCTTGTCTGAATGTGATCGCCTGGAAATGGTGTCCTGTGACGGGCGCTTCAAATTAAAGCAATATGCAACGCGAGGAACAGGGAAACCAAAATACCATGGGGGCCGCCATCTTTGAAAGCAAAACAACAAAACAGAAGCATAAAAAGTGGTTTAGTTCGCGATATGTGGTGAGGGGCGCTGCATGCAAAAATACTCTCAACACCATGTCTCCCGATTACCACAGGCTTATTGTACAGTGGGCAAACTGTATATTCTATTATAAACTGTGGCGGAAACTGCGTCCAAGACAGTCACGTTTTGCTGCCGGGTGCCTGGGTGCCTTCTCTGCTGAGTTCGGTTCTGTTTTCCGATGCCGAGTGCCAACCGGCAGTAAACGCGGTTCTGTGTTTCTGCGTGTCAGCAACATAGCAGCAACATCATGATGGCAGTGCTCTGCGTTCTGAACAGAAGACTGGAATTATCGCCGATGTGACCGTGTGTTCGTGTATCAATGGTGTAACAACAAGATGAGATAACGTAAACTGTCGGGCATTGATGCCGCTAGTCGGGCCGTGATCGGAGGTGGCGGGGTGTCGCAGGTTGACATTCCGCTTTACATTAAAGAGTTTAAGACTACTTGAGGGATTAGGTTCAATCGATCGACGTGCGGATAGTCATGTTGGAACGCTGGTCTGAACAGTAGGCTCCCATCGTACAGTGGCCAATGTGACTGTCGGTTGTCTCCTCCCCGAGAGCGATTGCGCTCTGGGCAAAGGACTGAACAGTACGAAATTATGACGGAAAGTACGTATATTTACAGTGTGGAATTTTAGCATTAAAAAATAATAGTAGGTAAAATCGAAAAAAAAAAGCAGCTATCCTTGATTTTTTTGTTTAAATATACAACGGTTCCTGGAGAAACTGCCCTTCAATGGCGCGCTGGGATTAGTGCTAGAAGTTTTCGAGCTCGCGACGGCGTAGCTCCGTACATTTAACACCCGCCGCAAGTCGCGGCTTTTACTGCATTTAAGTTGATCGAAAAGCGATTTCTCTGCCCGTGAAGCATCACTTCCAGCTGAGTGAATATCCGCTCTGCAGAGATTAATTCAAGACGGCAATTGCAGCCGTGCGCGAAAGGCACAAATAGAAAAACAAACACTGCAATAGAAATACTGGCGACGACGGGCCGTGCGGGGAAACAAACTCATGGCTTGGAGGCGCATTGGAGCGGCTTGATTTATTGGCTTTCAAATAATTACGGCATGATCGAGCGCCGCAAATGCAATGCAAGCCGCCCTGGCCGCCCGCTTCATGCAGCCTATCCAACACATGCTTTAGTGGCACCCTCTCGAGCCGTCGACACGGAGTGCGGCAGCCGTGAGCGCTCGCTGAGCTCACTACCCCTCCTCTAGTTCACGGCCACTCGAGCCACGATGAACGACGTCATAAAGGAGGTTATTTTTTGCTTGGTATTGCAATTTTAACTTGCCTATAACTTTTAAAATAAAGCGAAATTCGAGAAAAGAGAAGTTTCATTGAGTCCCTACGTTCAGAGCGCCCAGGGTCGCTGCAAATTAAAAACCAGTCAAAAAGTCCTTGCAGGGCTCCTTTACCACCTGCCGCAAGTCGCGGCTTTGACTGCATTCAAGTTGATCAAAAAGCGATTTCTCTGCCAGTGAATCATCACTTCCAGCTCAGTGAATATCCGCTCTACAGAGATTAATTCAAAACGACACCTGCAACCGCACACGAACAGCACAAATAGAAAAACAAATTACAATAAAAATACTGGCGACGACGCGCCGTGCATCGGAGCGGCTTGATTTATTGGCTTTCAAATAATTACGGCACGATCGAGCGTTTTCTTTTTATTAAGAGATTCATCTCCTGAGCCATTCAAAATACTCTCAGAGGTATGACATTGCTGGAAAAAAATCAACATGCTGGGAATATTATTTATTCCTTAGGCGGTCACCGAGAAATTCCGTACGTTCAAAACGACCTGTATAAAAGACGGAAACGCAGGGATCGGCAGTACGGTTGTATTGATGTTCGTATGTTCGGTGTATGTGTATGTGCTCAATGTATACGTTCAGCTGATGCTTGTAGTATACTTAATGTGTCTGCATCGAAGCGCAATGGTGGCGGAAGCAAATAAAAATATTTTTTTCTAAACATGAATTTGGCGTTACCTAGCGCCACCTAGCCTAGCTACTTGCATTCACTCTGCTTGACCCTGCCATTTGGTGGCAAGCGATTTAACCTTCTTTCACGCTACGCGATAATTTCTGCTTAGCGCGCAACAGCGGCTTCGAGTTTGTTCTTTTGAGAGCGGCTTTTGGTTTCGCGAATTGGTCACCATTCCTCCATAATGTGCGCTTGACGAAGGAATTGTGACTCGAGGAATAGCAAAGGTAAGACGTGAAGTGCGTGGAGTAACTGGGTATCGGTTGTCTCCCTTTAACATAGCAGTGCTGACGACGAGAAGACTGAGTGACCGCTTTCGAAACGGAAGTTTCTTTTCCTGTGGGGGAAGCTAGCTTCGGAAATAAACACAGTTCGCAGAAAGCTCGTGTTACGCTGTTATTTGCTGCTCCTCTCGTCCCGTACAAGAGACGTAGCGTCCTCGTTAAGCCTTATTGAGCTCGATTTGTTCGATTCGGGGCAGCCATAATGAGATGCAGACGACGGAGGAACTTTGCTCCCCTTCTTTACGGACGAAAGTGTCTCCCTTTATGGAGGAACATAGGTTACAACACCTTTCCTCCCTTTAGGGAAGACTCAAGATACCCTTCTTCGAAGAGTCTATACTCGGGGACAACTCTTCTTGGCATATTCGAGGAGAGGAGGAGAGTGCTCGCTCAGCTCTAATCAGCGTTCAAAGGGCAGAAGGCACGCGTGCCTTCTGCCCTTTTGACTGCATTGCCAATAAAGTTGTCTCCGAGTATAGTACTCCAGTTTTATAACACCCTTATTTCGCCGATAGCTACTTTCAATCAGGCTAACGCGATATATGACAAACTTCGCTGTACGAGAATATGTTCAAGCGCAAACAAGCACCTCTTGCTATGTCGCTGTGAAGAAATTGGCCACGGGATGAATCAAAACACAGTCGCGGTGTTGGTGTTCACATATCGTTGAATGTGCACCATCCGTAGGCCTATGTCTTTTAGCCCCAACACTTTGCGTTTCATAAAGTTTGCGATTATCGGATTATTTATTGGCAGCTGTTTCCAGTCCTGCGACCTCACAGTCGTTAGGGTTGCACTCGTACTTTTGCCGGGGTGTCACTGACCAAAGCTGTTGTCCTGCAGAGCATTGCTCTTCGACTTCATTTGTTCATGCGATTATTTCTTGAAAATTGTAGTGTTGCTACATTATAGGCACTGAAGTTATTTCACTTGACAAAAATATATCATTAAAATAGTATCAACAATAGGGTACGCGATGTTAAATATAGTTTTATTCTCTTTTGGGGAGTATTTTCTATTATTCATACTAGTTGAATAATATATTTTTGTCAAGTGAAATAACTTCAGTGCCTATAATGTAGCAACACTACAATGTTCAAGAAATAATCGCTTGAACAAATGAAGTCAAAGAGTAATGCTCTGCAGGACAACAGCTTTGGTCACTGACACGAGTGTGATTGCTTTGTTTTGCTGTGCGATATCAGTGCCAAACTTTTTTTATATATATTTCTTTGACTAATTGGAAAAAGGTAACAGTACCTACCCGATTCGCGGTCGCTAAGGTGGCTTATCGCTTTAGTTCACCCCCACGGAGCATCGACTGCAATTATCTCGGCGCTCTGTGACGCAAAAGTGATGCAAATTTCGTTATTAACACTTGATTCGCCGGCGTCAAACGAGGGTTGACCTTCCGGCGGGCATCGCGCGATGGGTTTCGGTCTTGACAGATTTCCAGAAAAAATTCGTCAGCGAATAACTCGAACTGTTTGCTCAATCCAGAATTAAAAAAAAAATGGCCTGGCATTCAACAATGATTGCCTCCATTTATTCAATATAAACATGCGCCCTAAAACGTCTGATTAAAATGTAATTAGTGAATTTTCGTTATTTAGTAATCTATTAGTTGCAGCCTCTCGAACATAATGTCCGCCTGGCCGTATAACTCACTTGCGCAGACCGTATTTGTGTAGCTTTCACGGATTTTCTTTTAATCTGTATGTAATAAAAAAAGAAAGACGAAAACACCATGTATAGGCAGCCTGCCATGCTGTTTGGTTTGGCGCTATCTAGCGACTGAAGCAAGAAACATTGGGTATGCCTATACACCAACTCATCTCTGTGACGTCACGGCGCGGTGGTGGCGCGCCGGTCGCACTTCCGGTCTGGGGCTGTGGGCAGAAGTCCCCATGCCAGACGTGTATTCCTGCGTTGTTTTGAAAGGAATCAGACAAAAACCTGCCTTCTCGTCAAAACGCCGCGACTGGGGCCGTACCAAAAGTGTCGAGAAAGGTTTGAAGGTCAGTTTTCACGTGCTCGGTTCGTCCGAGAATCTGGATATGTGCCGTGAAAAGGGAAAAGCAGACGCCGTCGGACAACGATTGCTTGGGCGGGAAGCACTTTGGGTTGAATTCACGGATACTTGTGGTCATCAGATTTATTTGTTTTGTTACAACATGAACGCCAGAAAACCGCCAAGTTGTGCGGACCACCTGCGGACTACGTTCAGTGCGTCTTCAAGTTCAAACGGCCGCCTGATTGTTCGAACTGTCGTCTGCTCTTTATAAGGTTTCTGCTTGTCGTCTGCTCTCTCAGACGACGCCGGTCCGTAGACCAAATGTTTGCCCGGTACTTGCAATAAGAAGTAAGTGCAGGCCTTAAAAGACTTAAATTTCAATGTTGGTAAGCAGGCTCGATGAAAGCAGTAGATACAAGGAGATGTTGATCATTGTTACCAGTGACCCTCACCGACTTGTTATGCCTAATTCAGTGGGTCCGATTCTGCTTGCGATTTTCAGTATCGACGTCGACCATCTCAGCTACGGTTCACGCTCTTGCACCCCGAGCGGCGTCGCGACTGAAAATTCCGAGCGAAATGCCATCATGCGAATCAGGCTTTAGCGTACATTCTGCGGCGTCCACGCGGAATGAATCGCCACATGTCACATTATTCACGCGAAGTTTTGCGGTGTAACGAGCCACGGTAATTTCGCTAACGCCGCTCAAGATAGTCAGACATCGCCAGGAAGACGTAGAACCAACAATTCGAACGCGAAAAAGGGCAGGGGGAATCACACTGACGCCGACAACATCGCATTTCAATGGTGTGTTTATGGGCGACGAACTTTATTTTAGAAAAACACAGAAACGAAGCTATGCCAAATGTGCACGTGCGCATGGGTAAGAAAAAAGAAAAAAGAAAAAGGAAAAAGAGAGAACGAAGCTTAGCGCGTTTTCCTACGTGACTCGTTCATTTTGAAGGAACGTATAGACCCCTTTCAAAATATCTGGCAACGGTGAAAATCCGCTAAACGAGTGCCGCAACATTGGGCGGCCGACACCATCTTGCAGGGTTGTTCCGGACGCCCGGACGCGCGTGCGGCTGTAGGTGCTGCTCTCTCCAACGACACTTTCTTATTTACCTCGCTCCTGCATGGCTACAAGCGGGGTTTTCCCCACCACCGGTTGGGTAACCGACATCTCCCAACTTCCAGCTGTGAAAGACAACGAAGTGGAACGTTTCTACGAGAGTCGATCGGAATCGGTGCGTTGCTTCGAGAGAAGTTACAATTTCCTTGTGGAGGGGTTTGTCATCTCGTCGTCCATGAAGGCAAACTACGCGAGAAAAAGGTAAGAGCACCTTCGATATTGCAAAATTCGACAGGCTTTGATTCGCATAGGTGTCACTCGCTGAGAAAAGCAACCGGCCAGCGATCGTCGAACAGATATCGCTGAGGTTCTCGCCGATCGTTGGCTGTGCGTATTTTGTACCACGAAAAAATATTTTTACGGGGGCAGGCAGGCCGAACACAGACGTTCACTTTCTTTGTTGCTGCCTCAAAATAAGTGCATTGCGCTACGCTAGTCGTACTGACTAACAGTGTACTGACTAACAGTGTACTACTACTAGCGATTGCGAAATGTAATTGCTCTTTCGTGCTGCTATCGCGCTCTTTAACCCCATTTTGTACGCTGCGATTCTTCTCCAAAATAACGTGATCCCTGTCGCTTTTTGACTCAAATCGCAGTCATTTTCACGCCGCGATGCGATGGGACCATTCGCGACAGCAACTTGTGAACATCACCGGCGTCAAAATGCTATACATTATTACTATGTTTTTTTAAAGAGACAGCATGATGGCTTCTTTGACACTGTTTATTTTTCAAAATTTGTCTGCAAATAAGTGCATGTTTTCTTCTTTTTTTTTGTGCACTTCGTACATGTCATTTTTTGCATGAAAAGGATCATGACATTCCTATTTTGTTCAGTGCAGGAACATGCTTCGTAAAGGCATCCTGCTTTCGAGCAGAAAGAGAACTTCCTTCCGTACACCGTGATGGCGGCTCTCAACATCTCCGGCAAGATTGAAGATGGCCACTTGCAGCATTGGCTTCGCTCGTACATGAAATAAAATCACAGACATGCGCGGATGTAAAGCTTCGCACGCAGCTGTGGGATAGCAAGAAAGCTACACCTTTGAGCAGCATTGCATCACCACATCACCCACGGAGTGTGGAAAGTATCAGTCAGTGATACTGTGTAGTCTCCTCCCTAGCTGAAACAAGGGAATCGGACTACGAATGCTGCAAACTGCACTTAGGAACAGGGGATGCAAGGCACGATACTCAGTGCTGGCTTTTACTTTTGTTGGCCGCGCGATCGTGTCTAAACCCGTCAAAACATAACGTGAACATCGATAAGTACGTACCCTTGTTCCGGACGAGTCCAAATACCCACTCTGTTTACAGAGGGGCACGCAGCAGTAGGTAGGCATCACACACGTGGTCGAAAATGCACGCGCCGCACGCCAGTCACGCGATGTCAACTGGTATCGGCGCTGCCGCCGCCAACCCTGCAAGATGGCGGCTGACGCTGATTGCCGCTGCGTTCAACAGATGGCGCTGTTTTTTGTAAAGGGTCTATACTCCCTATCAGATAGAGATAAAGATGGGGCGCTGACACATACATCGGTGCCACGGTTTCAAACATCGGTTTCAAACGGTCGCATCACGATTATGGGAGGAGCTCTCCTACCTTCCTTGACTTGTAACCGACTATACACCTTTCCAAAAAACGCTCCTAGGCCGCCGCCATGTTGCTGATGCTGATGCGGCTAGTGCGACTCTCGCGCCCTCTATCAGCTAGAAATTTTCTGCCACTCTCTGGGACTGTGAAGACCCGCTCAGCGCGGTTCTCTACCTGTGTTTTTGCGGTTTTGCATTCGACGTTTTCTCGCCCCTCTTGAAAGTTTCCACTTAATTTTTTTATGCGTGCTGCGTACCCTTTTTGTGTTATCTTCCATTCTGAGAAATAAGGCTGGTAAGTGCCTGCCATTCAAGCTTTTCTGCTTGACATTCACAGGAAACGAAGGAGGTGAAGGACGTCGAACGACCCTCGACGCGATTTTGCGAACAATGTTCTCCCCCTCCCAGAGATAATCCGCGTATAATTCTCAGTCATCTCCAAAAATAGTTGTCCGGGCTGGGGTGGGAAACGGGTCAGTCGCGTTCGTTCCTTTGACTTGGTGCTGTTGTGAAAAAAGGAAGCTCTCCACGAAACGTGCCCCAAAACGAAGTCATCTTGGATTCCGTCCGATCGTCAAGATGTGACTGTCGACGACTGTGACTGTGTTATTTGAGATCTTTCTCAAATAAATTATTTTCGGATAACGCTGCATCGTGTGGTACGTACAATATATTGTTCGAATGTTAGCACTTTCTAAGTTGTATGTCCGTGTCCTGTCCATCGGTAAACACGTTATTTGTGAGCGTGAAAAATGCATGCCTTTCGGCTCTCTTCTGTTGTAATTTATTTTTGACAGCTAAGCGCTTTGTCGTTTGTCATGCGGCGGATCGCGCGGAGCTGTCAAAGCTTATTATAAAAAAACACACAAAAACTAGAACTATACATTCAAGTCGCATTCGTTCTGTCGCGCGCGTACCCAACAAAAATAATGTATAGGTTCTTTATTGCTTTTTTTTTCTTCTTTCAAATGTGGTACAATGCTTTCTCAATGACCTCGGGAAAATACATGCACCATGAAACACAAAATGCAGCGGGAAAAGACGAGAGTTTATCCGCCAGCAGTGTTTGAAACTGCGCCTACGGAGGCTGTGCCTATCGAAATCACAGTCCCTTCGGTTAGGGTTAGCAGGGACGCCGGAGAGAGTCTAGCCTCAAACCCAGTGACTGGGCTCGAAAACGGTTTGCTGCCCCTGGGGTCGAATGTTCATTGGAAAGGTGTATAGGAGTGGTGGCTGCATTGTTCAAACGTGAGCAATTGCTCCAGTGGCGCCGTCTAGCCTAGTGTCTGAAGCAAGAAATCTTGGGTAGACCAGGAAGCCGTGATTCCATAACAGGCCAGTACGGCGGAAGCTACGGCCCTGTCGGGCCAATCGGAACGTGACTACGTATCACGGGAGTGCGCTTTTATGGCGCGTTCACACTGGAATCGGATCCGCAAACGCGAAGCGGATCCGCGCGTTCTCAACCGCAAAGCGGCTAGGATCGAGCGGTTGGAGCGCGTTTTTGCCAACCGCTTCAAGACCGATTACTCCCAACCGCTTCCATGAACCGCATAGCGGCAACCAATCACAACGCGACGCTGACGTGACGTCAGTGACTTTCGAAACAAGATGGCACCTGTCGCTGGTAAGGCGTCCAAGGCGCTGTAGTCTTAGCGTTACAGCAGACAAATCAACGGAGAAACGTGATGTTGACGTCCGTCACTTGAATCCGCCGCGAAAAGAATGGACTTGTAATTTTAACGGGCTTCGCACCGGTGATTTGGTTCGGGTAAGAGTTTCTTTATTATTCCGGGTGCCACAGTCCGAAGCTCGCTGCCTCATTAGTCTCTGTCTGTAGAACGTCGGAACCTGCCCCTGATCGACCGAAATGTCAGCTTTTGTACCCACGATAGTCGCGTGAACTATTCAAAGCTTTCAACACCGTGCATGACCAAAACGAAGGCCGATAGAGACGTCGTGAGCCTGATTGCGTAGTGCAGGTACCCTGCCCGCGCTAGCTTGACTTGTAACGTTTACTACTAACAAAAAGAAAACAGAGGAAACATACTCAAGGAATAAAGTGTACGTACCAGACGATGCAGAGGTAATCCATACGGCGTTTATTTGAGCTTAATGTCAAACGAACAGTAGGCTCAATCGACGTGCGAGTGACGAGAGGAGAGTCCGCCACCAACTAATGGCGAATTCAGGTGGTCAATCGCCGGCGAGAACGAGCCGGCGGAACCGGCAACCAGAAACGCGCCGGCGGCACACCACGTGACCCTCACCACCCGAACACGAAACGCCAGACGGTGGCAGTTTACTTCGCCTCTTGCCCGCGCGACACCGCTAGCGAGAGCCTGTCGCCGCCGTCACCCATGTCCCAACGACTTGGATTGACTCGAGTAGCGGCTGCTAAAGTGACTTCTGATCAGTTTCCTTCTTTCGTTCATTTTTTCTCACTGACCTTCTCTCCCATTTCGGAACTGACGACACCGGATACAGTCTGGCGCCTACTCGCCCGGCCGTTCGGAGCTCAGGCGGAAAAAGCGCCGGAAAGTTGCCGGTGCTTGCCAGAGAACCACCACCCGAACGGTGCGCGCCGGCCGGACACTGACCACGCGAACACTATCGCCGGTTTTCCGGCAAAAGAAGTTGCCGACGATTGACCACCCCAATTCGCCATAAAAGTTAAGAAGGTAGAGAAGCTCCTCCCACAAGCGTGGTGCGGCGGTTTCAAATCCCTCCGCAATCGAAAGAAGAGTTCACTGGAAACGCTCCTTGTTCCGCTTCAATGGACAGATAATGGACACAGCGTGGTGCCAACTTGTCTCCGACCCCACTTTTTAAGAAAGCGACCTTTGTATTCATCGGAGAAGGGACCGAGCCCCTAAAAGCAGGCTTTGTATCAATCGGAGGGGAAGCTAATCCCCGAAAGTCGTCTTTGTTTCCATCGAAGGGGAAAAACTCTAATCTCCCTCTCGTGGCTTCCGCAGTGTTAAGTCAAGGTCGAAAAATAAAGCAAATATGTACAGAAAGGCAAGACCCTCCTCGCGCGTTGGCCGCGACGTCACGGAAACGATGGGACGCTATTGGATGCGGAGGTGGCGGAGGGATATATGATTCCCTTTGAGGGGCATTTGCCGCTACCTTCTTGACTTGTAACCTACTATCAGTGTTGCCATTTTAGCGATTTTGTCGCTAGATTTAGCGACTTTTTATACATTTAGCGACGGATTTTCTTAATTTAGCGGCTAGCGACTTTTTTTAGCGACTTTGGTGTTCAACCGTAATCTTGTTATTTTGAACAATTTTAGAGATGCTCGCGGGCTAAACTCTTTTGCTTCTCGGCGCGCTTAAAAAAAAAAAAAAGTCAATACTGTCAGCACTGCAGACCATCTCTCCCGCGCCCACGCACCCACGTGCTCTCCGCCAAACGTTGGTACCGCTAGCCAAGAGCGCAGCCGCTTCGCTAGCCTCGCTGCATCGTTTCGGATTCGAAAACTTCGGTTCGCGTTTCGATCTCGAGATGCCGAAACTGAAGTACAGCCAGAAATTCAGAGATGAATGGCTCAAGGATCCTATGTTGTGAAACTGGCTGGTTTGCAAGACCAAGAAATGTGGGATAAAAGTTGCCGAGTGCAAATATTGCAGGTGTGAACTTGGGACCAAGTACTCTGATCTCGGGAAGCACCGGCTGACAGAGAAACACAAAATACCTGAGATATGATTATTTGAGATTCACTTACTTTAAAAAGGGCTTAATACGCATTTGGGAATTCAGCGAATATTTTAGCGACTTCCTGGCGAATCTAGCGACTGTTTAGTGACTTCCTAATCTCAATTTAGCGGCGCCCGCAAAAAAAAGTTGGCAGCACTGCCTACTATAGCGCCGAACACATTCCCCCGCGCACCACGGTTCACCCCACCGCTCACAACCTCACAACTTCGAAAATGATAAGAGTGAACGAGGGGGAAACTGGCCCTCGATCCGGAAAACAAGGTCAGCTATTCATGCGGGAAGGGTCCACTTCGAAAAAAAGGTCGGGACATCCTGTTCTGAGTCAGCAAGGCGCGCCTAGCTGGGCTTTGCTTGTGGACGAAGTCGAAGGAGTCACAGGCGAGTTTGGCGGGTCCATGCCTCTTTTTTCGCTGCCTGAACTCGTGATGCGTGCGAACATCCCCAAGAAAAATCTTCAAGTGCCAAAATAGCAAAATTTTGGCTTTGGACCGTGAATTAAAGTGGATTTTGGATTTAAAACAGGGTTGCCAATCGCAAGTCTCAAAAGATCACGCGTGATCGCCGTGAAACCGCCAACCGCCTCTCGCCAACCGCCAACCGCCTCTCGGTGTGTCTGAACGGGGTCGCTCGCGAACCGCATCAGCAACCGCTTCGCGAACGCGGATCCGCTTCCAGTGTGAATGCGCCATTACTGCGACGAAGTATCAAGCTTTTCGCTGCGTCATGCTCTAATATGTGTGCATTGCGCTCGCATACGTAGCGCCATAGCCTCCTATATACTGACAAAGCCTGGCAGATCGCCATGAGAAGCGGCCGCCGAAATGGAAACGGTGGAGTGGCAGACAACGCATGAGAGGAGAGCCACGTGACTGGCACCCCGCTGTGGCGAGACGCCGAAACACACTTCTCCCGAGCGAACAAGTGTGCTCCGGATCCTCGCCGCTGCAAAAGCTGTGCGCTGACGTCCATGTTCCCAGAGAAATGGCTCTTTGATGCTCTCTGCTACCAAGTTAGGGGGACTACCCGTCCCACGACTCGCGGTACTGTCCCGCATTGAGGGCTCGTGTCCCGCGTCCCGCGAGAAGTTTCCGAATCTTCAAAATGTCCCGCATTTCACACTGCCGTAAAATTGACTCTGCAACTCATGGTGCTGCCGAACAACGGGGCACGGGGAAGCGCGGAGGTTGTTGGTAATCGTGTGAACCGCACTGGTACGCCATTTTCTATACAAGCATTGCGGGAAGCGACCGTCGTTTTTGCAGGAAAGAGGACGCGCAGGCGCCGTTGTGCCTCTCCCCTTGGTGGCAAAATATAGTAAGAGAAAATTATCCGCCAAAAGTTTAAATATAAACTATTGTGAGTATTTTCAAATCGCTGTGTCAATGCGAAAGGGTTGCTGCGAAGATTTTTTTTAGTGAAGACAGCCACACAAGCAAAAAATTCTGCAACTCACAATAGTCGAAAAATAACATAATCTTAAAAAATTATGTAGGACGTCAATGTCAATAAGAGTGGCGTTGACAGAAAACAATAACCCGAAAACGATTGACTGTTTCTTATTTCCATTTGATGCATTGAGTTGTGCTGCAGTCGACTTTTATGGTTTCAACTTGGACACATTTAATAACATGTTTAGCATAAAGATATATAAAAAAGTTATTTAAACTTAATTGCTGCTATACAATTTTCAGGAGTATAAACAGCACAGGATAATAAATGTGTTAACAGAGCCTCGGTTTGTGTTGTGCGTGTGTGAATCGTTAGTCTCCTGTCGCCGATATCGAGGGAAAACGGAAGAGGAAAGAAGGCTCGACTTTTTCCAGCGGAAAATGTGGACAGCTTTTTGCGATCCCGAAAACAACGCAGTTGTTTGTTGTCTATTCTCAACGTTGGTTAAATATATATATATATATATATATATATATATATATATATATATATATATATATATATATATATATATATATATATATATATATATATACCTAGAATTTAGGCGATCCCTCGTCTCCAAACACAAAAGAAAAAGACACAAAGAAAGAAACAGTCACGGCCCTCGTGTGTTCCGAGAGTGATTTGAGCTCGAATATACTTCCGTGACGCGCTTCAAAACTATCTTTCTCTTTCGGAACGTTCAGTCCCTCAAGCAATTTTCTCGAGCGGGCGACCCAGATAGAGCCGACGCTCACTGGAAAAGAAGAATGGAGAAGAAAAAAGTGTAGGTTTTAGAAAAACGGGAGTCACGGAATTTTTCCAGCCCTCAATCGCCGCGGAAAAGTAAACTTTTCGCGACGTCTCAAAGTAGTCACTCGGTCATTTAGCGAGCCAGTTCCGCGATAGGCGTCGCTTGCCGTTTTGACGACTCCGAAAGCTACGCTCTTTTAATCAAACGAGACGACAACATTTCGAAGAAAGGCCTCTTATTTTAAAGAGACCTTTAGCGTAGGATACAGTAGAGTCAATAAAATAAACTCAAGAATACACGAACGCCCTGGAACAGATCCGAGCGCACGGGTAGGCCTGTAATTAAAAAAATTCCGTGGCATGCGCAAGTTTCTTTGATAACCACAAGGTTGCCCCGAAGAGCGAGGGGCAAACATGCAATTGAATGAACGGGGAAAAAAAAACAAAAACAAAAAAACAACGCTGCGTCTCAGGTTGGTCTTGTTTCGTAAGGGCGTCACCTCGACAGTTGTGGAGGGTTGCGGCTGGCTGCCTCACGGATCCAGCAGAAAACAATAGAAGCGCACATGACTGCGTAACCTACGCAGAAAAGTCAGCTGCCAACGGGCGCAACACCATGCAACGACACGCGGACGCACCGCACGAAGGCACGCCTCCGGTATATGGGCGGCTTTGGCCGATTGTTTCTTTGGGAGGGCGAGAGGGCGCACCGTGCCCATGCCATCCGCACACGTTATTACGTTGACGCTGTCCCGAGTACGCTTCGCAGCTGTCGACGACCGAGACATTTGGGCTTCGAGGCGGCAGAAACAACTTACTCGCGCTCTTTTTTTTTTTTTTTTTACGCGCATTAGCTCCGCTTGGTCGGCTCATGTCACTGCCGAGGGCGCTCTCTGTGCTGCACGGATGATGTGAGTGGAACGATGCTGCTTGTTGTGTGTCAAGCTACCCGCCAAAAAAGTGCGGGCAACCTGAGTGGCCGCGAGGTTTTGGGATGCACCGCTCGCAATATGGTCCGCCGCGTTCGTCATCCCGTTGCCACCAGGTCTTACCTGATTGCGGGATATTCGCGTCAAACAATCGAGAACTGATAATGAACCGAGAAAGTCTGTCATTATCAGTCCCGCCATTTGGTTCTCACGACGCTTGGGACAATTTTGCGAATAGGGTAGACTTTACCTATCCTTTATACGCGTCATTACTGAGGTTTTAAATGTTCGTGAGCAGAAAGAGAGCGTCGTTGCACAAGTCGAACCTAGTCGGAGAAGGCGGTTTTAGATTTCATAAGGCTTTGTGTGAGTACAATCGCAAACGTATTTGGGGCGACATTTTGCCACAGTGATTGACAGTCTTTTATGAAGCGCAGCTAGTATGTTCATTTTACGTGCACATAAATTATATTCGCAATGAGTGTATCTTTATTTAACGTGCAACATTTGGGCGAAGTAGACTCGGGGATCTAATAAAAAAAAGTGTGACACTTGTATCCCCGCGACCGTATATGGATATTTGAAAAGTGGGACAATAAAACCCCACCAATCAGCTACAGCCAAAAATATGTAAATTTCTTTTTTATTTGGTTCAGAAATTAAGGACATTTATTAGCCGGTAAATTGAAACATGTCTTTTGTTAAAAATATCATTTTCATTAAGGAAGCCCAAAAAATGTGTTGTACACAGTGGAACTTGAAAGAGCTTGCATATAAAAATGCTTTCCTCACCTCCCAGATTTTGGTCGAGCACCACCTGCATATTCGGTGACCCAGAGTGATGTTCCATTCCCTAGAACAGTAGTTTTTTGAGGACACCAAACATGTTCAAAACATCAGTTTCCATCATGGAAGGGCAAAAAGCCTGCCGCACACAGCGGCACTTCACAGAGCTAGCTCGCAGGTGCTGTCCTGGCCTTTTTTGCTTTGGTGGAGCACCACCTGCATCTTCGGCGCCCTGAGGTAGTGACAGGCCGATGTTCCATTACCTGGAACCTTTGTTCTTCGAAAACACCAACCAGCTTTTGTCCGGACTGGCGTCCAGGCTTCTTGTACGGAAAGGCAGGGGTTCCTCGCTTGAACGTAAGTCCACCAATTAGTTGCCTACCATGAACGAACCCGAACTACAGGTACTCAGTTGTTGCGTCTTGTGAGTATTGGGTGAACGCATTCACAGCAGCAACGTCCAGAAAGTAGTTGAAGAGCCTGTACGTACCACCACTTTTTTATATCCTGTCACACGCATGTTCCGTTTTTGGTCGAAGTGGTTGACTCTTCCCGTCTATTTGTTATAGTCGAAGACCACTTTTGGGCACGTGACACCCATTTTGGCACCACTGGGGAGTGTGCGATTCACCTCAACCCCCCTCCCTTACAGCGGTCATGGAAGTTCGACAACTTTCTGACATTTTTGTTGTAGCGCCATTGGTGTGCCGACAAGTCTTCCTTCGCCCTCCAAAGGTGTTATTTTTGAGTCCTCCTTGATTGCAAGGGGAATATCCTTCCGGTTTGTCCGAGCTGTGCCTGCCGCGTAGATGTGCTGTTCAGACGACTTCTCCATTAGTTTGTGCTCCTGAAGAAATTGTCAAAATACACCTCTGTTTCCTCCTCTATGCCCCGCAGAGTGAAAGAACAGCATACTTTCCCAGGGTAACATCAGCATGGTCTCTCTGCACACTTGCCCTTATAGATTGCAAACTCGCAAAGATACCCAATTTGGGAATCGACTCTGCACCACTCCTTGAATCCTCGCATAATTGGCATCACTGGTCAGTGGCGTAGCCAGAAAATATTTTCGGGGGTGTTTCAAGGTGCTAGTGCAATCACACACACACATATATATATATATATATATATATATATATATATATATATATATATATATATATATATATATATATATATATATATATATATATATATGTATACCAAGTGTATTCTTAATCTTAACAGAATTTCATTTTTAAATCCATGAAAGCTAGATTAATGCGGTCTGCGCAGGTGAGTTATACGGCCAGGGGGACATAATATAGGAGGCTAATTGTAACGATCAGTCGGCTAATTAGTTAAAATTCGTTAATGAACTTTTTAATTAATGAAAATGGACATATAGTTCAAATTAGAAACTTGCTCAGCGTCATCGAAAACCACTAGACCAGTAATTTTCATAACGACTTTGAACGCATGAGAAGCGTAGTAGTGCACTAAATTTAGCGCTCATGGAGCACGTACAAAGCTAGCGGTTGAGATAAGGCGCCCGCGCAATTTTTCCGTCTCTTATCTAGCCCCAGCCTTGTACCTGCTCCACGAGCGGCAACTTTAGTGCACTACTACGCTTCTCACGCGTTCAAAGTCGTTATAAAAATTACTGATTTAGTGGTTTTCGATGACGCTGAGCAAGTTTCTAATTGGAACTATATGTCTATTTTTATTAATTAAAAAGTTCATTAACGAATTTTAACTAATTAGCTGACTGATCGTTACGATTAGCCTCCTATATTATGTCCCCCTGGCCGTATAACTCACCTGCGCAGACCGCATTAACCTAGCTTTCATGGTTTGTTTTTAAAAATTCTGTTAAGCTTAAAAAAAACACCCTGTATATATATATATGTATATATATATATAAAAGTAAAATTTCGGGGGGTGTTCGGACACCTGAACACCCCCTCTCCTGTCATTGGTACATACTGTTTCAATGCTATTCTGCCTTTGAAATATTCATCCCCTGCTTGATGGTTTGACGGCTTGTACTCTCGCTTAAATTCCAGATTCAACGCGTTCACAATTAGTCGTACGCCAATCTGTCGAAATCGTCTCCGCCACAAGTTTTCTCTTTCTCGTTGTCATGGGGGTGAAGACTGTTCATGATGTCCTGTAATTTCTTGAAGATCGTGACACGTGAGATTTCTGGCACATTGAAGAACGGGTCAGTGCTCCAGTTGAGTCACAGTTGGTGGGGAGGGTTGACACTCATAAGAAGGATGCCCATAGAAGCCTTGAGTTCCTCCTCAGTTAGGTCGCGCCACCCGCTTCGAGATGTTTGCTTTGCGTACCGGTTTGTTTCGACGACTACCACTTCAAGGATTTCACCGTCCAAGTACAGCTTCAGAAGGTCAAACAGATGGCGCAAGCTTGTCTGAGTATTGCGTTTAGCGAGAGCTCACAGTGCGACCCACCGCATGTGGGGGGTCGTTGTCCAGGTAGCAGGTGCATCAGCGGCACCGCCTGCACTCGCAGATGCCTTCTGCACTCTTAGAAAAAAGGGTCTATATAGTCCTCCCTAAAGGGATGAATGCTCTTGCAACTTATGTTCCTTCAGAAAGGGAGAAACGTTCGTCCATGAAAGCAGGGGAGCAAAGTTCGCCCGTCGTCTGCATCTCGACCCCGAATCGAGCAAGTCGAACTCAATAAGGGTTGATGAGGACGCTACGTCTGTTCTGGGCGAGAGAAGCAGAAAATAAAGGCGTAACACAAGTTTTCCGCGAACTGTATTTATTTTCGAATTCAGCTTTCCGCGCAGGTAAAGATGCTTGCGTTTCGAAAGCAGTCACGCAGTCTTCTCCTCGTCAGCACCGCGATGTTAAACGGCGACAACCGATAGCCAGAACTTATTTCGCGGACCTTCCGTCTTACCTTTGCTATTTCTCGAGCCATAATTCCTTCGTCAGCACCGCACATCACGGAGGAATGTCAAACCAATCCGCGAAACCAAAAGCCGCTCTCAAAAGAGTAAATTTAAGGCAGCCTATCTTGACTCATTTTGAAGAAGAAATATCGCGAAGCGTGAAAAAAGGTTAAATCGCTCGCCACCAGATGGCAGGCCAAGCAGACCAAATGCAAGTAGATAGGCTAGGTGGCGCTAGGTAGCGTCCAATTCATGAGTCAGAAAAATATTTTCATTTGCTCACGCCACCATTGCGCTTGGTGTACTTTTATCATCTACACAAGTATACATACATTAGCGTACCACAAACGTCAGCTTGAGCACATACAACGAGCGGATGCACATACACAGCACATACAATCAACGTAAACACATATCCGAAGAAGTGAAAACCACGCGAGCACAGCTGTGGTCGGCGCTCAATTGACCCCGTAAGTGATGACGTCACAACATGGCGTTTGGGTCCAAACAAACCGTTGCTAGGGACGTTGCTATGGACTAATGCATGGAGACTCCACATGAGGCTAGATTTTTGCTTACAAGTAAGTAAATAATTTTTTGTAAGCAACCTAACTTCTTGATATCTAATTATGAAGATGTTCTTGTCGTCTCAGTGTCATATTGCAACGATGAAAGCCATTTCTGAAGTCTTACACTCCGCTTTGCTTTGGTAGCAGACGACACGATAGATTTGCTGGCCTCTGTTGCAGCGGGCGTCTTCATTGAAATGCGTCGGTAAACAAGCGACAAAAACAAGTGGATTGCCGTGGCCGTAGAGGCCTCCGCAATGTGCGTTTTTTTTTCCTGTGAACAACCCAGCTTAGTTACGAGGGGTGAAAATGCAGTAAAATCAAACCACGTCACGCAGATCAGTTACGACGACGACCTGAAGTGCATTATCGGCGTAGTGCAGGCCACCATGAGAAACAAATCGTACGCCGTCGAGGTAAGTCGTTTGTTATTATTATTTTATTATTTTGGTTGTCAGGTTATTAAAGAATTGCATGTCTATCGCGATTTCGCAGTATTTTGCTTTTTTCCCCCTTGGTATACATCAAATTCCGTGGATGTGCTCTTTTGGTGAAGATCTTCATCGAACCCGCGATGCGAGCACAGTCTGTAATAGACTCACCTTATGTTTTTTATCCAGTTCTTTCGCGCTTTGGTGTCTTGCGGAAATCTGAAGAAACTGCAAGAATCTCTCTCCACGCGATGGTTACAACCAGGTATACGAAGCACCCTCGCATAGCGCGAGTCCGCAAACAAAATTTGGGACCTCAACCGTTCGCCTGAAGTGCTTTTCTCGCGGGTGCAATGCGGTCTTTTAGCAAACTATCATCTCGATCGACGCCCGGACTTTCGATAAACCATATTTTGCATCGCACCCCACTATGAAATCTTAAGAGTGTATGAAACTCATTATATTTCAAACAATTGCGATGTCAGAATATCGTCTTTATTCACACGATGCAAACGACGGCCCCACTTCCCTACTGAAAAAAATTATATGAATCTATATAAGAACTGATATGAAATATCCAAAAACTGATATGCGACATATGAAACTGATATGAAATACCCAAAAACTGATATGCGATATATGAAACTGATATGAAATATCCAAAAACTGATATGCGACATATGAAACTGATATGAAATACCCAAAAACTGATATGCGATATATGAAACTGATATGAAATAACCAAAAACTGATATGTGGCATATAAGAACTGATATGCAACATATGCCAACTGATATGAATGTGTCCAATAAACATATCAGAAATAATTTCATATAATGTTTTTCAGTATACGACTTGCCGCAGTGGAGCGGCTTGATTTACTGGCTTTCAAATAATTACGGCATGAGCGTTTACTTTTTATTAAGAGATTCATCCCCTGAGCCGTTCAAAATACTCTCAGAGGTATGACATTACTGAAAAAAATCCAACATGCTGAGAATATTATTTATTGCTTAGGTGGTCACCGAAAAACTCCGTACTTACAAAACGACCTGTATAAAAGGCGGAAACGCAGAGCTCAGAAGTAGTTATTGGGTGTGCTGTTGTATTCATGTTTGTTGTGCCGTGTATGTGTATGCGCTCAATGTATATATTCAGCTGATGCTAGTGGTATGCGTAATGTATCTAGATGGTGGCGTGAGTAAATAAAAATATTTTTGTAGCACATGAATTGGGTGGTACCTAGCGCCACCTAGCCTAGTGTAACTGATATGCGGCATATGAAACTGATATGAAATAATAAGTTCTGATATGAAAAAGGTGTCCAATAAACATATCAGAAATAAATTCATATAATTTTTTTCAGTAGGGTTGGACGGCCGGCGTGCGGCAGACGGCATACTTCTTGCATTTGTCGTCTGCTGAAGGCATCTTGAGGACCGGAAGTTGCAGTCGTAAATATTTCAGAAACAAGCGATCACCGGCACACTTCTGTCGAAACATATATGACATTCAAGCTTTCTATATCTGTGATTTTTAGAAGTTTAAATCCTACTCCTGATTTTTGAATGGTCGGGTTTTCGTAGCAAAACCGAGCCACATGTATTCGTCCATAACAACGACCCTAGCAACGGTTTGTTTGGACCCATGACGTCACACTTATGGAGTCAATGTGTGCGAGCGCACGGGTACCCATAGGGGCATTCACTGGACGTCATATTTGAGGGCGATGTTTAGGGCGCATGCTCAGAACGAGCTCCCATTAATATCCTGCTAAGACCGGCAATCTTGATGGTGTGAAATGCACGTTGCAAAAGAACTGTGGAAGCTCGCCATCAGCACGCGCTCAGCAACCACGCACACAGATATGGCCGCCAGTAAATACTCCCTATATCTTTGGCTTCATTGCCAAGAAAAGTTGTGCCCAAATATAGACCTTTCTAAAAAAGGGCTCCTGGCCCGTTCCATTTTCAGTGCTCGTGCGTATGACGCGTTATTTGCTCGCTTTCCGAAGCGACGAACGTACGCACGCTGGGCTGAGGAGATTGCACTCTGTGCTGAAGACTTATAAATCTGGGAATGATGTATAGTTCCCAGCTCTGCACTTCCGCCTTTGATACTCGTCGTTTTGAAGGTACGGATTTTCTCGATGAGCACATACGCAATAAATAATATTCCAGCATGTTGATTTTTTCTCAGTAATGTCATACCTCCGAAGGTGTTTTGAGCGGATCGGGGGTTGAATTTCTTGCTAAAAAATTTACCGCATCTCCACGTGGTGAATGATGTTGACTGGGGCGAAGCTCTGGTGGTGCTTGTCTGCGTAGACGCTGAGTCGCAGCCCGAGCCTTTTGTTCGTTTTCATCCATGTCAGAAAGAGAATGTGTGGTATGGAACGTGGTTATATACGCATTTGAGCATTTGACCGCAGCGCCCTCTCGTCTATAAACGTTGAGACAATGCATGCAAAGTTTAACGCGATTATTTATTTATTTATTTATTTATTTATTTATTTATTTATTTATTTATGCACATACCTACATCGCCCAGGGGGCATTATTGTAGGGGGTTTACATGAAAGAAAATACATGACAAACAAGTGAAATAACAAGAAGACCTAAAATAACATAGAAGTTCCAGATACCTATTGGAAACAAAAGTTTTGTAAAACTGAGAAGAACATGTTTTCAGGAGAATCGACGATTGAGCTGTCCAGACGATTCCACTCGGAAATAGTATGGGGGAAAAAAGAGTGGGCAAAAACATCCGTTCGGCAGTTAATTTTTCGAACTTTCATCTGGTGATCCGTTCTTCTTGATACGTAATTTGGTGCCTGCATATACATACTTTTAGCGATTCCGGTTTGATCATTATAAATAGCGTAAAATAGCTTTAACCGTAAAAATTTTCTTCGTTGGCAAAGGAGACTCCAGTCAAGTGAGCTTTTTAAGTTAGTGATGCTCGAACGAAAATCATAGTTACTGGTTACAAAACAAGCTGCACGGTTCTGGATCCGTTTCACTTTATAAATTAAATTATGAAAATGAAAATGAAAATATACGCATTTGACCGCAGCGCCCTCTCCTTGAGCGGATACATGCAACGTTTCATCCATTACATCCCCAGCTCTTGAGTTACTACAACATCTCAGAGCCCCCTACTCGTCCCGCAGTCGTGGCCGCGTGGTTAAGGCGATGGAATAGAAATCCATTGGGGTCTCCACACACAGGTTCCAACCCTGTCGACTGCGGAAGTAGATTTTTTTTTCATCTTTTTTTCTTCAAATTTGTTTTTGCCGTACACAAGCACGTGAGCACGTGCTCACGTGCTCGTGAGCACGTGAGCTCGCGAGCAGGAGCACGAGCACCGGACGCCGGACGCTCGGACACTGGACGGCCATACGGACATGGCTATACTTCGTCTCACCTTAGCATGGACTAACCGCGAATGCTGTACTAGCGCGAGCGGCTAGCCTTGACTACCTTGACGGGAGCACTCGCTACACGAGCGCTCGTGCAGCCGCCGAGGCTTCATTCGAAGCAACTAGCTTGCGGTTTTAGCACGCGCGGTTAACAATAGTCCATACTAAGGTGAGACGAAGTATAGCCCCTAAGGGCTTCGCCCCTAAAAGTAAACACTCGTGCCGTAATTATTTGAAAGCCAATAAAACCAGCCGCTCTACAGCGGTTCCAAGCCAGGAGTTTGCTTCCCTGCAAAGGTCGTTGTAGAATGGCGTGAAGAACGCCAGTTTTCTATCGTACATGGTTGGAAAAACCCCGAGACTGCGGGTAAACGATACCCGCAGTCTCGGGGTTTCCAACCATGTGCAATGTACACCAGCTCGTTTGCGCCCTTACATTTGTTTCTATCGTAGTGTTTGTTTTTCCGTTTGCGCTGTTCCCGTGTGGCTGCAATAGGTAAGCGGCGTTTGGCAACTTCCGGTTGCTTAGGAAATTTTGTTTACTGTTGACAAACCACGACGACAATGAGCTGCAAAAACTTGCAAGCATAATTCTGAAACCTCCAGACTGTAGTTTTCAGAACCGTGCTTAGACAGGTTTGCGGATCATCGTCGTAGTTTGTCAAGAGCTAAAACAAATTCTTAAGGAACTGGAAGTTGCCAAACGCCGCTCACCTATTGTCGTCTTGAATTATTTTCTCTAGAGGGCGTATTCACTCAGTTAAAAGCGATGCTTCACGGGCAGAGAAGTCCCTTTTCGACCGACACAAATGCAGTCAAAAGCCGCGACTTTCGGCAGGCGTTGTGTACGGAGCTACGCCGTGGTGAGCTCGAAAATTTCTAGCGCTCATCCCGGCCCGCCACTTAGAAGACAGTTTCTCCAAAAAACCGTAGTATATTTAATGAGAAAAATAAAGGATAGATATTTTTGTCGATTTTACGTACCATTATTTCTTAATGCTCAAATTCCAAACTGTAAATGTACGTACTTCCCGTCCCATTTTCGTACTGTTCAGTCCTTTCCCCAGAGCGCAATCGTTCTTGGGGAGGAGACAACAGGACATCGCAGAAGACAGTCACATTGGCCACTGTACGATAGGAGCTACGGTTCAGACCAGCGTTCCAACATAACTAACTATCCGCAGGTCAATCAATTGCACCGTAGTCTCTCAAGTGGTCTTAAACTTTTTAATGTAAAGCAGAATGCCAACCTGCGACACCCTGCCCCGTCGGATCACGCCCCGACCAGTGCATGGCATCAATACCAGACAGTTTACTTCATCTCATCTTGCTGCTACACCGCTGATACGCGAACACACGGTCACATCGGCGAGAATTCCAGTCTTCTTTCATAACGCACAACACTGCCATCGCTATGTCTCTGCTATGTTGCTGACAACGGAAATACAAGACCACGTTGATTGCCGGTTGGCCCTCGGCATCAGGAAACAGCCGAACGCAGCACAGAAGACACGCAGGTACTCAGCAGCAAAAAACTGTCTTGGACGCAGTTTTCGCGATTTCCACAACTTTCTCAACGTCGTCACATTCTTCCGCAATCCCGAGACGAGCGGAGCGCCTTTTTCGGCGGTTGATTGAGGAACGGAATATCCAGGACGGGTTTTGGTGTTATTTGACGTCATTTCCGCCTTGTAGTTGGTCAAGTCAGGTGACGATACAAAGAAGACTGCGCTGTGGAAGCCAGGGCACTCGGAATGAACGCCTTTTTTGCACGTCGTCAGGGCGCAGTCACGTGTCAACAACGATCACGTTACCATCTACGTACCCCTCGCTCCCTCTCCTCCCCCGGCCCAAAGTGTCTGTTTTTAACGATTTATGTTGATCGTGTTCCTCTCACCCTCTCTGGTGTTTCTCTCTCCCTGCTTGGAGTTTCTATTTTGTGGCCTTTATGCTCGTCCGTTCGTTTTTGTTTCTCTGAAGGCAAAAGCTTTACATGTCCTATTACGCAAAAAAGCGGCGTCGTTGTGCCCGAAAGATGGTCCTAAAAATACGTCATCAAGCACGCGCCGCTCAATCGTATGCTCAAGGACGACGCCGTCCTTGGCGTCGTCCTCGAGGTCGTCCTAGACGTCGTCTTCTAGGCTGCGTCCTTGAGCTCGTCCTAGAGGTCTTCCTAGACGTCGTCCTTGAGGTCGTCCTAGAAGTCGTCCTAGACGTCGTTCTTGACGTCGTCCTAGAGGTCATCCTAGGCGTCGTCCTAGAGGTCGTCCTAGACACCATACTTGGCGTCGATCATCCCCCTATACGTCGTCCTATACTTTAAGATGTGTAGAAACATTACTCGAAAACATTCCTCCCACGGGACTATAATGCTTTCGCCTTCCGTCACGTAAGCAGTCTTGAGTGTCCTGTAATTTTTCGTTTAGTTTGGAGGAGCGGGTGGAGAAATTTTGGCAAAATGAATCCACGTTGCCGGAGTCGAGCGCAATGTCGGATAACGACGAAGAAGCCATGCTCCGGAAATACGTGAACAATCTCGTGGAAGATGTGCTTGAGCCCATAGAGCGCGAGCTCTTAACCATAGGTAGGATGTCTCCTTCAAGAATGTGTCCTCCAGCCTCCCCAAACAAGGAAGTTCGAAGGGAAACACAGGCAATTTCCTTCATTTATTAATTTACTTTTACTTTTAAGTCTTTCATACCCGCTATCGTGTCAGCAATATCCATGATTCGTGATCTTTGGGTGTAAAATGTGCGTCGATAAAGTAAATACAGTTTTGTCCGTATCGCTCTTAACTCCAACACAAACGCCGCGCGGAAAAAAAAATATATTGCTAGTTTACTGCACGGTTACAATATAACAACAAAATGTGTGAAAGGCAGAAGTGAAAGCGCAAGTAGAAAACAAATGAATTTGAAGACTGCACTCATTAGCGCGCTGCATGTTACCACACACCAAGATGCAACTGTTCGGTCACATCTGTTCTAAAAAAAAAAAAACTGTTTAACGTAGAACAATTGTGGGGAAAAAACTGCGTTAAACTAACAAGCTTCTTATACCCCATTCACACGGTCAGCATAAAGGTACGTTTAACATAGAGGTGCCTTTGCTATCGGCGAATCAGCCCGTGCTCTTGGGTCGCGAGCACACGCCACGCGCGGAAGATCGTGAATTGATTGGCCGCAGAGAATAAATAGGTCCCTTAGCTAAATGTACCTTTACGGTCGTGTGAATGGGGTAATAAACCCGCAACCACAAAGGACGATTTTAACCGCCTCTCCGGCAACTGGACGTTAGCACAGCCCGCACATCACACATTCATTTCAACGCGCTGCCCAAGTGCAAGCTTGTATCGAAAAAAGAAACAAACAAAGAGGACACGCGAAGGTAAATGTCCCGGAGTGACAGAGACGAGAAAGCGGTCAAAATAAGAACAGGAACTGAGAAGATGGGGAATGGGGGGAGTGGGGTGGGTCGCGTGATCCCTGCTGTCACGTGACTGTGTCCTGACGACGTGCAGAAAAGGCTTGGGAGGGGTTGAAGTGGACGGGGCCAGCGTTGGACCGCTGGACGGAATGAGAAATGCTGTGAACGACCGAAGGAAGCTGGAGCAAGCAGTTACTCCGAAAGTACTGATACTACTTTTACTGGAAAATTGCACAGTGACGTTCGTGAACGTCGTTGTATCATGAAGGCGCGAGGCACCGCGAACCTTCATCACACGGATTGTCGCCTTTCTGTGGTGCCGCGGCTCTTCTGAGCCAAATTAAGATGTCTTAATATTAATAATATTAATTTTAATATTATTATTATGAGTTGAGCGAGCAGATACTTGTGCTCCATTTTACGAAAGCTCGCCCTGCAAAACACAGGTATTCTGGGTTCGATCCCCACCCCTGCCCGTTTCGATCCGGATGGGTCGTGTATGGGCAAGCGGTTGTACTGCACCGCCCACCTAGGCTGACTAACTTCCGGGCATACACACAAATATTTGCCTCATTGCGTGCCCAAACCAAAACCGGAGAGGCGCTAAGCGTATGTTGGTTCATTTCTGCGCGGATTTGACTGTCGGGGTGACTATGCAGAAAAAACAATGAACATAAAAAAAGGGAATGTACACGCAGACAGCTCGTTTTGGTGCTGCGGCTGTATGCTTTCAGAAGTTGTATTTGTTTTTATTCAGCTCGGAGAGCCTGAGCTTTTTAAAAAAATTAGACAGTGTTAGCGGCGGGTAGAATAATGACTTATTTTTCGTAATAAAAATGGGGTCCACTAATGATTTCTTGACCGCCTAGATTGCTCAGAGAAAGCAACAAGAGAAAATACACACAGAAGTATTGGATATAGAAAATATATATATATTGTCATTTCATTGTCTTAAATTAATTAGAGAATTTAAAAGGACGTAAATGTTTTCGCTGTTCTGATTTCTAGTGCGGCGACTCAGTCTGGTAGGAGATGTCGTTCAGCGCGAAATGGCGGATGACAGCTTCAAGGGTACGTACGCTTCGATTCCATGAATCCAGTTCATTTAATACCTTGCCTTTGCACATCCTTGATATGCTTGCGCAGGATCTCATCCTCAGTAGCATCAGAATCGCTTAAAAGTGGTGCCTCGCCTCCGTGAGTGCTCATTGCTCTTGTTGCACCGAAAGCAGCTCATACAAAGCGAAACATTTAGGCTCTGCCATTTAACATGGGACCATATAGGAGAAGTAAAGCCCCAGGGGTATTATGCGATCTCCCGCCCTTTTTAAATCGATCGATGCAGGTATTTGAATTGAAGATAAATTATTTTAAAAATGCAATTTTGCAATGTGCGCCAAAACAAGCAACAACAACAACAAAAAAAAGTATCAAGTCGATGAAAGTTTAGATAAGTTGTATTTTTCGCCCATAATGTGCGAAGAAACGAAACCGATAACTGTAGCATGGTCGCGCAATGCCGGTGGAATGGGGCCGCCACGTACTACTTGAGGACGGAGGTTCGACGTGGTTCATTCTCATAGCCCTCATGGTTGACGTTATGGATGTCACTGACGACCGCCATGAGTATTCGGTGATCCGTGAAGTGGATAAGCGCATTGAAAGTTTCTTAATTCACCCAACATTACGCGTAGCAGCTGGATACTGCCCAAGTGGGATTTCGCATAACGCGAGGAATATTTGTAAACAAACGTTTCGAACAGACGACAGGAAGATTCTCCCATCGTCGCGCCATCTTGGCGGGACGCCAGAACTGCCTTCTTCGCTCTCTTCGCGCGGCACGGCCGACGGGAAGTCCCGACAACCCTCTTCTCGAGGCAAGGGGGAGAGAAGAAGGGTTTTTTCATAGCGGCGATGACAGCCTTATATGTCTCATCGTTCAGTCGACCTTCAAAGTCCTTGAGCGAAAGCACGTCGAGAAACGAAAGGTACGAAAACCGGCGACACGAAAGGTATCAAAACCCACGGTTCGCCGCTGGACCACGAGATGGCGTTACTTGTGTCAGAATCGGCGGAGGCGCTATATTCCTCCAAAAAGACTTTTCTCTCTTGTCTCTCGGCTGGCGTCGAACCAGAGACCTTTCGTTCAGTAGTCCGACGCGGGCGGAAGAGTACCGAAACATCCGTAAATCATGTGTATGTCTTTAATGCATCGGCGCTTGGGCTTTCGTCTTCAAGTCGTCTTAGGGATAACATAAGAGACCCTGTGTTTTTTGTTTGTTTTTTTGTCCCCACAGCCCGGTGTTTACCAACACAGCATAACAAAGAAATTGAACTTGGCCTAGCACGGCCATGGGCACGAGCGCCTCGCTTTGACCAGTGCTTTGGTCGCACGAGGAGCGGCCTTCGAACCGTCATCTTGAATTTCTCTGATCAAAAACAATCGAGAAAATTGGATTTATCTGTTGTCCCCATAGCTGAATCGTACCGCTAGAGGCGTGATTGTTCGATCTCCTCACCCCTAAACAACTCACGTTCTTAAGCCGCTGTCACACTGCTAATCCATCATACAAAAGGCAGTCTGCAGAGACAGTCTGGGGCCTTCCTCGCATGATGGTTATGTCACATTAATTGGTCATGCAAAAGCTGTCTGCAGAAGCATAGAAAGCAGAGATGTTTGGAACATGCTTGATGCGCGTCATTATGTCTTCAGCGAACACTGCGGCTTTTGTATGATGTACACGTAGTGTGATTTTAGTACCGCACAGCGCCAGGTTTCAGTCGCCGTGCTCCGAGCTGGTCTCGGTCATCCGCTCCTGCATATATGTTAATTGAAACATTAATAATCCAAATACCGCTATGTTTTTTTTTGTTTTTTTTTGCACGGGAGTTGGCCTAGTACCAATTTTTCAATCAATAAAACGGATAAACAAAACTGAATCGCTTTCCCATCCGCCTTGTCTACTTTTTCAGGACATACAGGAATTATACCAGAACATTCTTTAGTGATAATTTTTTTCATCAGGAAACCGTGGCATGAAGGTATAGGCGCTATTCCCTCAACCCAACAATCGATAGCGTCAGGGTTTTGTATCCAGAAACACGTTTAGGACTTGGGTAATCTCCTTGAATAGTTTCATATTGGGCTGAGGTCAAGCTTGATTGCTTCCCCATCATTTCAGCCGCAGTGAAGACTGAGACAACGTGAAACGTTACTGTATAAACAATGCGGAAACCTCTAAGCGAAAATTCTGCAACGCCCTGCTTGTGCCCAAACGCGTTCCACTAACGCACGAACGATTACCAATGGGCAGGATGCAATCATATGGGCCACGAAGGCCTCGCCAAGGTCATCTATATCCTTCGTACCGTGCTGTTTTATGGATCAGCCTTAAAAAAAAAAATTGCCTTATACTGCTTAAACGCACCCATTAAAATACATATATTAATCTAGGTTTGTTTGCAGGACGTACAGAGTACCACGTACCACTTCTGAGCAGGCGGATAACGTGGGCATTGATGGAATCCAATCTACTCATGACCCGGCGATGGCCCGCGAGCGCCTCTCCGGATCAATACGGACGAAAGATTCGGCAGAGACACTTAAGACTGTTTACGTGCACGAATACGAAAGCCTTCCTACAAGTAGCGCGCCACGTCTTCCTACCGCACACGGCGCTCCGGCAGTGACATCACGCTCCCCCACTGCGCAGGCGCGGCGAGCCCCGCCGGCTCCTCGCCTTCCGTGACGATGCTCCTGCGTTGGTGTGCTTTCTGTTTTATTTGTGAACGCGCGTGCTTGGTGACTTGCATTTAGGTGCCGTTTCGGCGCTCAGCCAATGGGCATTAGGTGCCGTTGTGCGCGGTTACAAACAAGGCCGGCTGCGCTCCATGGGACAGCTAACGCGTTCGCATTTATGATGGTTCTTGAACTCGCCGCCCCGGATTGCTCAGTTTGTGGCTCGCCATGAGCGCGGCTCAATCCTCATGCATCACTTTCGAGTTGGTCGCGTCGGTGCACGTCTCGATCATCTCCCGAAAATAAGAGTTTCGAGAACAGAGAGCGAGAGAAAGAAATAAAACGTGTAAGACCAATTTATAAGGCCTCGGGGATCCAGGCACGAGCAGCGAGAAAGCGGCCCTCCGCGTGCCCTAAGCAACGCATCATCGGGCCGAAGGAGTTTACCAGTCGCGGGTTTTCGCGCTGGCCTAGATTTCGCGATCAGGGCCAGAGGTCAAGGCGCGCAAACCGGACCGTGGCATCATCGTCCGTTGGTGCAGTTTCGAACCTTGGCGGGGAAGAGGGGTACACTTTGGATCACTTAGACGCCGACCTTCGCCCGACCCTCTCCGCGCAGGTACGCGGGACGCTCGTCCGACGCACGCATAATATATCGGCGGAGAGAGAGCGCGCCGTTGGGGCCACAATAGCCTCCGACGTTTCATCCTGCGTGGCCGGTCGTCGCTTAAAAAACGCGTCCAGTGTGTATGCATATGGAACAGCGAACGGAAACTGAAAGGGAGGTGCACGTAATGAATCGGGATGGGTCAGGCTTTCCCAGCGGGTTCGCCGTGAGAGACGAGGATTCCCGCAGTGGCATGAGAATCCGATCTGGCGGCGCATCTCTAGATCCATGCACGGAGTGTTCTTTTGCTGGCGATGATGAAGGCGGACGGTCTGACTGCGAGAAAATGAAGGAGGAGATGAGAGGCCTAAGTCAACGTCAGAGCGCCGATCTCTGATTGGAAGGATCCTGCGTGGAGATGACGCTCTCTCGGATTGGATGTGGGCCTTTGCGTCTCTCTCATTCCGACTGGAGATGGACGCTCTGACGGATGCTCTTCTCTCCCCTTCTCCAGTTTTCCTTGGTAACTCAGAGAATAAGAACGGTGTCTCCGATGCCTCCGTACGCTCTCGTTGCCTGCCGTCGTACAACAACAAGCCTTGTGTTTTTTGTCTTTTTGTTTAACTATGTGGATCGATTTTCGGATGTTCTGAGTTTCGTGCTTTTGGTGACCGGGTATGTTAAAGGCACCATGAAAAGAATTTTGGGCTGGGATAAATGAGTTTATATTGAGATTTTAGTAATCGCATATCGTTTAGTGGGCCAAAAGAAAGAGGGTATAAAGTCAAAAGCCTGCCAATCCCCAAGATTGGTGGACATCGGCGCGTCCCTACAACTTGCGCCATCTATCGGCTACCAAGAGCGGGGGCCACCGTAACTCAATGGGCGAAAGCCGTTTATATTCACTTACTCAAAAACTCGGCCAATAATCGCTTTGCACTCATTAAGGTTGTGTTAGGTGCGGTGTCCGTACTTTTTGGGGAAAATTTAGAAATCGTACGATCACGTTATACACAGCCAAATGACGATCAAAAATATTTACATTGCGTCTATGGCAAGACCCGAAGAAAAAGACCGAGTTTTAATGAAAGATCGTTGTTCTACAGAAAACGTCCTCTCATACTGGATTGCACTCATCAGTAACAGGTTGCCAAGGGACTCAGCTATCTTTTAGTAACTTTCATTTTTAGTTTAATTAATTTTAAGGTAGACCGCCATTGCTCCGAATATTTAAAGGAAATGCTGCGCAACCTGTTTACGGCTTGCAAATAGCATATCGACGATCGTGGTGCGCCGAATTAACACATGAGAAGAAAACTTCTTAACCATCACTTTTACATAAACAAAGCCTATATCACAGTCACAGTACTCAAGGTTTGAACCCGGGTTTAGAATTAATAGTTATTTTATCTGTATCTGTAGTTTCCATTAAAATGTATCACTGTCTTACACGTTGCCGCTGCGTGGCAAGTGGCTAAACACGCAGATACCGCACGAGGTTTGAACCCCTCGTGGGGTTCAAACCTCGGTAAGACAGCTAAAAAGGCGAGATATGGATCTGAAATCCCAGTTTTTCGATGAACGCGCATTCCCGCTACCCAAAGGCTAGAACTCCTAGCTGTGTCAAACCTTGAATATACCGTAGGCTATATATTTTCCAGTTTTAACCGAAAAACACCGATAAACATTCGCCGGTGTCGAAAGTATGAAATCGGTTAAAGCCCAAAAACACCGGTTTTTACATATTTTCGAGCAAACGCTGGTTTTCTTTTTTTTTCACTGATAAATCCTGTAGTTTTACCCGATAAACATCCGCCGGCGACGGAAATAAAAAATCGTTCAAAACAAAAATACCCCGGTTTCCACATAATTTTTCTCTAGCAATGTTTTTGTCGTTTTTTTCACTGAAAAAGTCCCACACAAACTTTCGTCAAACACGTTATCTTGCCCGGAATCATGCATTTTGCCTGTCTTTCTTTTGTGACCTACGTGTTCTTGGACTCTTGGACAGCAGTAGCTTTCTTCTACTGTTCCCTAAGGCCAGCGATCCTCCTGGGCAGACATGTACAAGTTACTCAAAAAAAGTAATTAAGTTAAGTTACTGAGTATTGACGTCAAAAGTAATTTGAGTAGAGTAGAAATTACTCAAATATAAAGTAATTGAGAAAATTACTAATTACCGTAAAAAAGTAGCGCATTACTTTTGAAATTACTTTTGAAGTTACTTTCGTATGTTTTTTTATGGTAAAAGAGAGTGCAGAGGTTTTGATCCGTTAGCGAAATTGTGCTAGCCAAATTTGAATCGGCTTGTTTTTTTTTCCCAGAAATGCTTTAATAGCTGGTTCTGCTTCTGCGTGCCTAATTGTTTTGTACTTCCTTGTTTGTTTGGTCAGTGATCTAGTGCGAATCTGTCATTTCTGCTTTGAGGTTTAGCGCTGCCTGATCTTGATTTTTTAGACAGTGTTGCGTAAGTACATCTAAAAAGTACTTGAAGTAAAGTACAAAGGAAATGAGAGGTTACGTCAAATAAAGTAGTAAGTTCACCGGGTGCAATGTACTTGAAATAACGTATATAAATACAACATATTTCAAGGTAAAGTACAAGCACTTTTAACACAATCTATCATGATGCCCTTTCATTCCCTATACAGTGTTTTTTTAACTGGTATGCATTGCTCCAGCGGTAATCGGAGGTGCATCAGTTTTTGACGGAAATTGCAGCAAACATTGTATAAGGTTAAGTCGCCGCAGAGTAGTTGTTTTACTTTCGCTGACCAGCTATTTGACACAATCAAGTAATAGGCACTTATTTCCAGCGGTCTTACAGCCGCCATTACTTCACAGGGAGAAATGAGCAGATGACGTCTCGAAAGTGCGCGTTTTCACACGACGATTCCACCATTTTTGGTTTTCAAATTTGGGGAATGTACATTGAAGTCAGGAGTTTTAGTTTCCTCGGAAAATACAAGTACATGTTCAGAAAATTTACTTCAAGTAAAGTACAATTTTCCTAAACAGTAGAACTTTAAGTACCATGTACCTAGAGCACTTCCCAGCACTGCTTATATATTATTTTTTATATAAATACGTTGGGGGAATTACTACAGTTTTCTCGAACGATCTATGAATCTTTGAAGATCTGCATATTCTGAGATTTGAGAGGAAAGGGCAACGCAAAAAGGTAATCTTTGCGTTGCCCTTAGCACGTGAATCTTCAAGTACACCACGAGCTACGGGAGCATCAGATGAGTTTCAGAGCAGGTGCTGCATTTTGTCGCCTCCTTTGAGTGAGGATGCAGTGTGTGCACCTCCTGTAGTGGGCGAGAGTTTCTGCGTTGAGAAGAAGCGGGGACCAGCCCTTTTTTCAAATGGGTGAAGTCTTCTTGAGCTTCGGGACAGAGAAACGCCAGTCTTCGGCGCTAATCCCGCAGTTACTCGGCCTCTTTTGCGTCGTGTCTGTTCGCTCCCCGCGCCTCGTAGCAGTGTTGTTGCAGTGTGTGTGTGTGTGTGGGGGGGGGGGGGGGGGGCTTGTGAAAATTTCGGGGGGGGGGGGGTTGGTTCGGGCTCTCTAAACCATTTTCTCCCCCCTTTCCTACGCCACATGCTTCCCCCTCTTTCCAAATATCAGCTGATCTTCCAACATTTTATCTCCTGTTTGCAGGCATGTTTGTTGATAGGTAAAACAACCACTAAAATTCGAAAGTAACTTGTAACTTGAGTAGAAGTTACTCAAAGAAAGTAATTAAAGTAAACTACTAATTACCGAAATGAAAATGTAATTGAAAGTTACTAAACTACTGAGAAAAGTAGTTAAACTACAGTAACTTGAGTAGAGTAGTTGAACTACGTACAAGTCTGCTCCTGGGTCACCGACCTTGAAGATCACTATTAGTGGCCCGAGAGGCCAGCTACAGCCGGTGCTCTTGTTCTCTTGAGATGACAACCGTCTCAATGCCCTTGTCCTATACAAGTCAGAACGGGAGAGTTATGTGAAAGAGATTGTGTAAAAGATGTAAATAAAATTTGAACTGTTTATCGTCTTCAGTGGTCGTTTACATTCGCAATTTTTCCTCCCGATAATCACCGTTTTCAGCGCCTGCACGTAGAGAATTCACCGAAAAACACCGGTATTCTAGAAATAAATAAACACCGATAAACATCCGCCGATTTTCGTCATAAATAAACACCGGAAAGTATACACCCTAGTTATACGATAGTTCCATGTGTGTACAAAAGTGTCACGACGAGTGCAAACGCGATTTCGGCATAAATAGATTAGAATCTGGTCATTTAAGACAGGTTACTCTGCCAAGAAAAGGCGCGAATTATATCGGAAATACCACTTTTTCGACATACGCGCAATCGTCCTGCCCAAAGGCTAGAACCCCGAGCCGAGTCAAACCTTGGTTATACGATAGTTTCATGTGTGTACAATAGCGTCCCGCCGAGTGCAAACGCGATTTCGGCATAAATAGATTAGAATCTGGTCATTTAAGACAGGTTACTCTGCCAAGAAAAGGCGCGAATTATATCGGAAATACCACTTTTTCGACATACGCGCAATCGTCCTGCCCAAAGGCTAGAACCCCGAGCCGAGTCAAACCTTGGTTATACGATAGTTTCATGTGTGTACAATAGCGTCCCGCCGAGTGCAAACGCGATTTCGGCATAAATAGATTAGAATCTGGTCATTTAAGACAGGTTACTCTGCCAAGAAAAGGCGCGAATTATATCGGAAATACCACTTTTTCGACATACGCGCAATCGTCCTGCCCAAAGGCTAGAACCCCGAGCCGAGTGAAACCTTGGTTTTACGATAGTTTCATGTGTGTACAATAGCGTCCCGCCGAGTGCAAACGCGATTTCTGGCATAAATAGATTAGAATCTGGTCATTTAAGACAGGTTACTCTGCCAAGAAAAGGCGCGAATTATATCGGAAATACCACTTTTTCGACATACGCGCAATCGTCCTGCCCAAAGGCTAGAACCCCGAGCCGAGTCAAACCTTGGTTATACGATAGTTTCATGTGTGTACAATAGCGTCCCGCCGAGTGCAAACGCGATTTCGGCATAAATAGATTAGAATCTGGTCATTTAAGACAGGTTACTCTGCCAAGAAAAGGCGCGAATTATATCGGAAATACCACTTTTTCGACATACGCGCAATCGTCCTGCCCAAAGGCTAGAACCCCGAGCCGAGTCAAACCTTGGTTATACGATAGTTTCATGTGTGTACAATAGCGTCCCGCCGAGTGCAAACGCGATTTCGGCATAAATAGATTAGAATCTGGTCATTTAAGACAGGTTACTCTGCCAAGAAAAGGCGCGAATTATATCGGAAATACCACTTTTTCGACATACGCGCAATCGTCCTGCCCAAAGGCTAGAACCCCGAGCCGAGTCAAACCTTGGTTATACGATAGTTTCATGTGTGTACAATAGCGTCCCGCCGAGTGCAAACGCGATTTTCGGCATAAATAGATTAGAATCTGGTCATTTAAGACAGGTTACTCTGCCAAGAAAAGGCGCGAATTATATCGGAAATACCACTTTTTCGACATACGCGCAATCGTCCTGCCCAAAGGCTAGAACCCCGAGCCGAGTCAAACCTTGGTTATACGATAGTTTCATGTGTGTACAATAGCGTCCCGCCGAGTGCAAACGCGATTTCTGGCATAAATAGATTAGAATCTGGTCATTTAAGACAGGTTACTCTGCCAAGAAAAGGTGCGAATTATATCGGAAATACCACTTTTTCGACATACGCGCAATCGTCCTGCCCAAAGGCTAGAACCCCGAGCCGAGTCAAACCTTGGTTATACGATAGTTTCATGTGTGTACAATAGCGTCCCGCCGAGTGCAAACGCGATTTCGGCATAAATAGATTAGAATCTGGTCATTTAAGACAGGTTACTCTGCCAAGAAAAGGCGCGAATTATATCGGAAATACCACTTTTTCGACATACGCGCAATCGTCCTGCCCAAAGGCTAGAACCCCGAGCCGAGTCAAACCTTGGTTATACGATAGTTTCATGTGTGTACAATAGCGTCCCGCCGAGTGCAAACGCGATTTCGGCATAAATAGATTAGAATCTGGTCATTTAAGACAGGTTACTCTGCCAAGAAAAGGCGCGAATTATATCGGAAATACCACTTTTTCGACATACGCGCAATCGTCCTGCCCAAAGGCTAGAACCCCGAGCCGAGTCAAACCTTGGTTTTACGATAGTTTCATGTGTGTACAATAGCGTCCCGCCGAGTGCAAACGCGATTTCGGCATAAATAGATTAGAATCTGGTCATTTAAGACAGGTTACTCTGCCAAGAAAAGGCGCGAATTATATCGGAAATACCACTTTTTCGACATACGCGCAATCGTCCTGCCCAAAGGCTAGAACCCCGAGCCGAGTCAAACCTTGGTTTTACGATAGTTTCATGTGTGTACAATAGCGTCCCGCCGAGTGCAAACGCGATTTCGGCATAAATAGATTAGAATCTGGTCATTTAAGACAGGTTACTCTGCCAAGAAAAGGCGCGAATTATATCGGAAATACCACTTTTTCGACATACGCGCAATCGTCCTGCCCAAAGGCTAGAACCCCGAGCCGAGTCAAACCTTGGTTATACGATAGTTTCATGTGTGTACAATAGCGTCCCGCCGAGTGCAAACGCGATTTCGGCATAAATAGATTAGAATCTGGTCATTTAAGACAGGTTACTCTGCCAAGAAAAGGCGCGAATTATATCGGAAATACCACTTTTTCGACATACGCGCAATCGTCCTGCCCAAAGGCTAGAACCCCGAGCCGAGTCAAACCTTGGTTATACGATAGTTTCATGTGTGTACAATAGCGTCCCGCCGAGTGCAAACGCGATTTCGGCATAAATAGATTAGAATCTGGTCATTTAAGACAGGTTACTCTGCCAAGAAAAGGCGCGAATTATATCGGAAATACCACTTTTTCGACATACGCGCAATCGTCCTGCCCAAAGGCTAGAACCCCGAGCCGAGTCAAACCTTGGTTATACGATAGTTTCATGTGTGTACAATAGCGTCCCGCCGAGTGCAAACGCGATTTCGGCATAAATAGATTAGAATCTGGTCATTTAAGACAGGTTACTCTGCCAAGAAAAGGCGCGAATTATATCGGAAATACCACTTTTTCGACATACGCGCAATCGTCCTGCCCAAAGGCTAGAACCCCGAGCCGAGTCAAACCTTGGTTATACGATAGTTTCATGTGTGTACAATAGCGTCCCGCCGAGTGCAAACGCGATTTTCGGCATAAATAGATTAGAATCTGGTCATTTAAGACAGGTTACTCTGCCAAGAAAAGGCGCGAATTATATCGGAAATACCACTTTTTCGACATACGCGCAATCGTCCTGCCCAAAGGCTAGAACCCCGAGCCGAGTCAAACCTTGGTTATACGATAGTTTCATGTGTGTACAATAGCGTCCCGCCGAGTGCAAACGCGATTTCGGCATAAATAGATTAGAATCTGGTCATTTAAGACAGGTTACTCTGCCAAGAAAAGGCGCGAATTATATCGGAAATACCACTTTTTCGACATACGCGCAATCGTCCTGCCCAAAGGCTAGAACCCCGAGCCGAGTCAAACCTTGGTTTTACGATAGTTTCATGTGTGTACAATAGCGTCCCGCCGAGTGCAAACGCGATTTCTGGCATAAATAGATTAGAATCTGGTCATTTAAGACAGGTTACTCTGCCAAGAAAAGGCGCGAATTATATCGGAAATACCACTTTTTCGACATACGCGCAATCGTCCTGCCCAAAGGCTAGAACCCCGAGCCGAGTCAAACCTTGGTTATACGATAGTTTCATGTGTGTACAATAGCGTCCCGCCGAGTGCAAACGCGATTTCGGCATAAATAGATTAGAATCTGGTCATTTAAGACAGGTTACTCTGCCAAGAAAAGGCGCGAATTATATCGGAAATACCACTTTTTCGACATACGCGCAATCGTCCTGCCCAAAGGCTAGAACCCCGAGCCGAGTCAAACCTTGGTTATACGATAGTTTCATGTGTGTACAATAGCGTCCCGCCGAGTGCAAACGCGATTTCGGCATAAATAGATTAGAATCTGGTCATTTAAGACAGGTTACTCTGCCAAGAAAAGGCGCGAATTATATCGGAAATACCACTTTTTCGACATACGCGCAATCGTCCTGCCCAAAGGCTAGAACCCCGAGCCGAGTCAAACCTTGGTTTTACGATAGTTTCATGTGTGTACAATAGCGTCCCGCCGAGTGCAAACGCGATTTTCGGCATAAATAGATTAGAATCTGGTCATTTAAGACAGGTTACTCTGCCAAGAAAAGGCGCGAATTATATCGGAAATACCACTTTTTCGACATACGCGCAATCGTCCTGCCCAAAGGCTAGAACCCCGAGCCGAGTCAAACCTTGGTTATACGATAGTTTCATGTGTGTACAATAGCGTCCCGCCGAGTGCAAACGCGATTTCGGCATAAATAGATTAGAATCTGGTCATTTAAGACAGGTTACTCTGCCAAGAAAAGGCGCGAATTATATCGGAAATACCACTTTTTCGACATACGCGCAATCGTCCTGCCCAAAGGCTAGAACCCCGAGCCGAGTCAAACCTTGGTTATACGATAGTTTCATGTGTGTACAATAGCGTCCCGCCGAGTGCAAACGCGATTTCGGCATAAATAGATTAGAATCTGGTCATTTAAGACAGGTTACTCTGCCAAGAAAAGGCGCGAATTATATCGGAAATACCACTTTTTCGACATACGCGCAATCGTCCTGCCCAAAGGCTAGAACCCCGAGCCGAGTCAAACCTTGGTTATACGATAGTTTCATGTGTGTACAATAGCGTCCCGCCGAGTGCAAACGCGATTTTCGGCATAAATAGATTAGAATCTGGTCATTTAAGACAGGTTACTCTGCCAAGAAAAGGCGCGAATTATATCGGAAATACCACTTTTTCGACATACGCGCAATCGTCCTGCCCAAAGGCTAGAACCCCGAGCCGAGTCAAACCTTGGTTATACGATAGTTTCATGTGTGTACAATAGCGTCCCGCCGAGTGCAAACGCGATATTTCTGCATAAATAGATTAGAATCTGGTCATTTAAGACAGGTTACTCTGCCAAGAAAAGGCGCGAATTATATCGGAAATACCACTTTTTCGACATACGCGCAATCGTCCTGCCCAAAGGCTAGAACCCCGAGCCGAGTCAAACCTTGGTTATACGATAGTTTCATGTGTGTACAATAGCGTCCCGCCGAGTGCAAACGCGATTTCTGAGCATAAATAGATTAGAATCTGGTCATTTAAGACAGGTTACTCTGCCAAGAAAAGGCGCGAATTATATCGGAAATACCACTTTTTCGACATACGCGCAATCGTCCTGCCCAAAGGCTAGAACCCCGAGCCGAGTCAAACCTTGGTTATACGATAGTTTCATGTGTGTACAATAGCGTCCCGCCGAGTGCAAACGCGATTTCGGCATAAATAGATTAGAATCTGGTCATTTAAGACAGGTTACTCTGCCAAGAAAAGGCGCGAATTATATCGGAAATACCACTTTTTCGACATACGCGCAATCGTCCTGCCCAAAGGCTAGAACCCCGAGCCGAGTCAAACCTTGGTTATACGATAGTTTCATGTGTGTACAATAGCGTCCCGCCGAGTGCAAACGCGATTTCGGCATAAATAGATTAGAATCTGGTCATTTAAGACAGGTTACTCTGCCAAGAAAAGGCGCGAATTATATCGGAAATACCACTTTTTCGACATACGCGCAATCGTCCTGCCCAAAGGCTAGAACCCCGAGCCGAGTCAAACCTTGGTTATACGATAGTTTCATGTGTGTACAATAGCGTCCCGCCGAGTGCAAACGCGATTTCGGCATAAATAGATTAGAATCTGGTCATTTAAGACAGGTTACTCTGCCAAGAAAAGGCGCGAATTATATCGGAAATACCACTTTTTCGACATACGCGCAATCGTCCTGCCCAAAGGCTAGAACCCCGAGCCGAGTCAAACCTTGGTTATACGATAGTTTCATGTGTGTACAATAGCGTCCCGCCGAGTGCAAACGCGATTTCGGCATAAATAGATTAGAATCTGGTCATTTAAGACAGGTTACTCTGCCAAGAAAAGGCGCGAATTATATCGGAAATACCACTTTTTCGACATACGCGCAATCGTCCTGCCCAAAGGCTAGAACCCCGAGCCGAGTCAAACCTTGGTTATACGATAGTTTCATGTGTGTACAATAGCGTCCCGCCGAGTGCAAACGCGATTTCGGCATAAATAGATTAGAATCTGGTCATTTAAGACAGGTTACTCTGCCAAGAAAAGGCGCGAATTATATCGGAAATACCACTTTTTCGACATACGCGCAATCGTCCTGCCCAAAGGCTAGAACCCCGAGCCGAGTCAAACCTTGGTTATACGATAGTTTCATGTGTGTACAATAGCGTCCCGCCGAGTGCAAACGCGATTTCGGCATAAATAGATTAGAATCTGGTCATTTAAGACAGGTTACTCTGCCAAGAAAAGGCGCGAATTATATCGGAAATACCACTTTTTCGACATACGCGCAATCGTCCTGCCCAAAGGCTAGAACCCCGAGCCGAGTCAAACCTTGGTTATACGATAGTTTCATGTGTGTACAATAGCGTCCCGCCGAGTGCAAACGCGATTTCTGGCATAAATAGATTAGAATCTGGTCATTTAAGACAGGTTACTCTGCCAAGAAAAGGCGCGAATTATATCGGAAATACCACTTTTTCGACATACGCGCAATCGTCCTGCCCAAAGGCTAGAACCCCGAGCCGAGTCAAACCTTGGTTATACGATAGTTTCATGTGTGTACAATAGCGTCCCGCCGAGTGCAAACGCGATTTCGGCATAAATAGATTAGAATCTGGTCATTTAAGACAGGTTACTCTGCCAAGAAAAGGCGCGAATTATATCGGAAATACCACTTTTTCGACATACGCGCAATCGTCCTGCCCAAAGGCTAGAACCCCGAGCCGAGTCAAACCTTGGTTATACGATAGTTTCATGTGTGTACAATAGCGTCCCGCCGAGTGCAAACGCGATTTCGGCATAAATAGATTAGAATCTGGTCATTTAAGACAGGTTACTCTGCCAAGAAAAGGCGCGAATTATATCGGAAATACCACTTTTTCGACATACGCGCAATCGTCCTGCCCAAAGGCTAGAACCCCGAGCCGAGTCAAACCTTGGTTATACGATAGTTTCATGTGTGTACAATAGCGTCCCGCCGAGTGCAAACGCGATTTCGGCATAAATAGATTAGAATCTGGTCATTTAAGACAGGTTACTCTGCCAAGAAAAGGCGCGAATTATATCGGAAATACCACTTTTTCGACATACGCGCAATCGTCCTGCCCAAAGGCTAGAACCCCGAGCCGAGTCAAACCTTGGTTATACGATAGTTTCATGTGTGTACAATAGCGTCCCGCCGAGTGCAAACGCGATTTCGGCATAAATAGATTAGAATCTGGTCATTTAAGACAGGTTACTCTGCCAAGAAAAGGCGCGAATTATATCGGAAATACCACTTTTTCGACATACGCGCAATCGTCCTGCCCAAAGGCTAGAACCCCGAGCCGAGTCAAACCTTGGTTATACGATAGTTTCATGTGTGTACAATAGCGTCCCGCCGAGTGCAAACGCGATTTTCGGCATAAATAGATTAGAATCTGGTCATTTAAGACAGGTTACTCTGCCAAGAAAAGGCGCGAATTATATCGGAAATACCACTTTTTCGACATACGCGCAATCGTCCTGCCCAAAGGCTAGAACCCCGAGCCGAGTCAAACCTTGGTTATACGATAGTTTCATGTGTGTACAATAGCGTCCCGCCGAGTGCAAACGCGATTTCGGCATAAATAGATTAGAATCTGGTCATTTAAGACAGGTTACTCTGCCAAGAAAAGGCGCGAATTATATCGGAAATACCACTTTTTCGACATACGCGCAATCGTCCTGCCCAAAGGCTAGAACCCCGAGCCGAGTCAAACCTTGGTTATACGATAGTTTCATGTGTGTACAATAGCGTCCCGCCGAGTGCAAACGCGATTTCGGCATAAATAGATTAGAATCTGGTCATTTAAGACAGGTTACTCTGCCAAGAAAAGGCGCGAATTATATCGGAAATACCACTTTTTCGACATACGCGCAATCGTCCTGCCCAAAGGCTAGAACCCCGAGCCGAGTCAAACCTTGGTTATACGATAGTTTCATGTGTGTACAATAGCGTCCCGCCGAGTGCAAACGCGATTTCGGCATAAATAGATTAGAATCTGGTCATTTAAGACAGGTTACTCTGCCAAGAAAAGGCGCGAATTATATCGGAAATACCACTTTTTCGACATACGCGCAATCGTCCTGCCCAAAGGCTAGAACCCCGAGCCGAGTCAAACCTTGGTTATACGATAGTTTCATGTGTGTACAATAGCGTCCCGCCGAGTGCAAACGCGATTTCGGCATAAATAGATTAGAATCTGGTCATTTAAGACAGGTTACTCTGCCAAGAAAAGGCGCGAATTATATCGGAAATACCACTTTTTCGACATACGCGCAATCGTCCTGCCCAAAGGCTAGAACCCCGAGCCGAGTCAAACCTTGGTTATACGATAGTTTCATGTGTGTACAATAGCGTCCCGCCGAGTGCAAACGCGATTTCGGCATAAATAGATTAGAATCTGGTCATTTAAGACAGGTTACTCTGCCAAGAAAAGGCGCGAATTATATCGGAAATACCACTTTTTCGACATACGCGCAATCGTCCTGCCCAAAGGCTAGAACCCCGAGCCGAGTCAAACCTTGGTTATACGATAGTTTCATGTGTGTACAATAGCGTCCCGCCGAGTGCAAACGCGATTTCGGCATAAATAGATTAGAATCTGGTCATTTAAGACAGGTTACTCTGCCAAGAAAAGGCGCGAATTATATCGGAAATACCACTTTTTCGACATACGCGCAATCGTCCTGCCCAAAGGCTAGAACCCCGAGCCGAGTCAAACCTTGGTTATACGATAGTTTCATGTGTGTACAATAGCGTCCCGCCGAGTGCAAACGCGATTTCGGCATAAATAGATTAGAATCTGGTCATTTAAGACAGGTTACTCTGCCAAGAAAAGGCGCGAATTATATCGGAAATACCACTTTTTCGACATACGCGCAATCGTCCTGCCCAAAGGCTAGAACCCCGAGCCGAGTCAAACCTTGGTTATACGATAGTTTCATGTGTGTACAATAGCGTCCCGCCGAGTGCAAACGCGATTTCGGCATAAATAGATTAGAATCTGGTCATTTAAGACAGGTTACTCTGCCAAGAAAAGGCGCGAATTATATCGGAAATACCACTTTTTCGACATACGCGCAATCGTCCTGCCCAAAGGCTAGAACCCCGAGCCGAGTCAAACCTTGGTTATACGATAGTTTCATGTGTGTACAATAGCGTCCCGCCGAGTGCAAACGCGATTTCGGCATAAATAGATTAGAATCTGGTCATTTAAGACAGGTTACTCTGCCAAGAAAAGGCGCGAATTATATCGGAAATACCACTTTTTCGACATACGCGCAATCGTCCTGCCCAAAGGCTAGAACCCCGAGCCGAGTCAAACCTTGGTTATACGATAGTTTCATGTGTGTACAATAGCGTCCCGCCGAGTGCAAACGCGATTTTCGGCATAAATAGATTAGAATCTGGTCATTTAAGACAGGTTACTCTGCCAAGAAAAGGCGCGAATTATATCGGAAATACCACTTTTTCGACATACGCGCAATCGTCCTGCCCAAAGGCTAGAACCCCGAGCCGAGTCAAACCTTGGTTATACGATAGTTTCATGTGTGTACAATAGCGTCCCGCCGAGTGCAAACGCGATTTCGGCATAAATAGATTAGAATCTGGTCATTTAAGACAGGTTACTCTGCCAAGAAAAGGCGCGAATTATATCGGAAATACCACTTTTTCGACATACGCGCAATCGTCCTGCCCAAAGGCTAGAACCCCGAGCCGAGTCAAACCTTGGTTATACGATAGTTTCATGTGTGTACAATAGCGTCCCGCCGAGTGCAAACGCGATTTCGGCATAAATAGATTAGAATCTGGTCATTTAAGACAGGTTACTCTGCCAAGAAAAGGCGCGAATTATATCGGAAATACCACTTTTTCGACATACGCGCAATCGTCCTGCCCAAAGGCTAGAACCCCGAGCCGAGTCAAACCTTGGTTATACGATAGTTTCATGTGTGTACAATAGCGTCCCGCCGAGTGCAAACGCGATTTCGGCATAAATAGATTAGAATCTGGTCATTTAAGACAGGTTACTCTGCCAAGAAAAGGCGCGAATTATATCGGAAATACCACTTTTTCGACATACGCGCAATCGTCCTGCCCAAAGGCTAGAACCCCGAGCCGAGTCAAACCTTGGTTTTACGATAGTTTCATGTGTGTACAATAGCGTCCCGCCGAGTGCAAACGCGATTTCGGCATAAATAGATTAGAATCTGGTCATTTAAGACAGGTTACTCTGCCAAGAAAAGGCGCGAATTATATCGGAAATACCACTTTTTCGACATACGCGCAATCGTCCTGCCCAAAGGCTAGAACCCCGAGCCGAGTCAAACCTTGGTTATACGATAGTTTCATGTGTGTACAATAGCGTCCCGCCGAGTGCAAACGCGATTTCGGCATAAATAGATTAGAATCTGGTCATTTAAGACAGGTTACTCTGCCAAGAAAAGGCGCGAATTATATCGGAAATACCACTTTTTCGACATACGCGCAATCGTCCTGCCCAAAGGCTAGAACCCCGAGCCGAGTCAAACCTTGGTTATACGATAGTTTCATGTGTGTACAATAGCGTCCCGCCGAGTGCAAACGCGATTTCGGCATAAATAGATTAGAATCTGGTCATTTAAGACAGGTTACTCTGCCAAGAAAAGGCGCGAATTATATCGGAAATACCACTTTTTCGACATACGCGCAATCGTCCTGCCCAAAGGCTAGAACCCCGAGCCGAGTCAAACCTTGGTTTTACGATAGTTTCATGTGTGTACAATAGCGTCCCGCCGAGTGCAAACGCGATTTCGGCATAAATAGATTAGAATCTGGTCATTTAAGACAGGTTACTCTGCCAAGAAAAGGCGCGAATTATATCGGAAATACCACTTTTTCGACATACGCGCAATCGTCCTGCCCAAAGGCTAGAACCCCGAGCCGAGTCAAACCTTGGTTATACGATAGTTTCATGTGTGTACAATAGCGTCCCGCCGAGTGCAAACGCGATTTCGGCATAAATAGATTAGAATCTGGTCATTTAAGACAGGTTACTCTGCCAAGAAAAGGCGCGAATTATATCGGAAATACCACTTTTTCGACATACGCGCAATCGTCCTGCCCAAAGGCTAGAACCCCGAGCCGAGTCAAACCTTGGTTATACGATAGTTTCATGTGTGTACAATAGCGTCCCGCCGAGTGCAAACGCGATTTCGGCATAAATAGATTAGAATCTGGTCATTTAAGACAGGTTACTCTGCCAAGAAAAGGCGCGAATTATATCGGAAATACCACTTTTTCGACATACGCGCAATCGTCCTGCCCAAAGGCTAGAACCCCGAGCCGAGTCAAACCTTGGTTATACGATAGTTTCATGTGTGTACAATAGCGTCCCGCCGAGTGCAAACGCGATATTTCGGCAGTAAATAGATTAGAATCTGGTCATTTAAGACAGGTTACTCTGCCAAGAAAAGGCGCGAATTATATCGGAAATACCACTTTTTCGACATACGCGCAATCGTCCTGCCCAAAGGCTAGAACCCCGAGCCGAGTCAAACCTTGGTTATACGATAGTTTCATGTGTGTACAATAGCGTCCCGCCGAGTGCAAACGCGATTTCGGCATAAATAGATTAGAATCTGGTCATTTAAGACAGGTTACTCTGCCAAGAAAAGGCGCGAATTATATCGGAAATACCACTTTTTCGACATACGCGCAATCGTCCTGCCCAAAGGCTAGAACCCCGAGCCGAGTCAAACCTTGGTTATACGATAGTTTCATGTGTGTACAATAGCGTCCCGCCGAGTGCAAACGCGATTTCGGCATAAATAGATTAGAATCTGGTCATTTAAGACAGGTTACTCTGCCAAGAAAAGGCGCGAATTATATCGGAAATACCACTTTTTCGACATACGCGCAATCGTCCTGCCCAAAGGCTAGAACCCCGAGCCGAGTCAAACCTTGGTTATACGATAGTTTCATGTGTGTACAATAGCGTCCCGCCGAGTGCAAACGCGATATTTCGGCATAAATAGATTAGAATCTGGTCATTTAAGACAGGTTACTCTGCCAAGAAAAGGCGCGAATTATATCGGAAATACCACTTTTTCGACATACGCGCAATCGTCCTGCCCAAAGGCTAGAACCCCGAGCCGAGTCAAACCTTGGTTATACGATAGTTTCATGTGTGTACAATAGCGTCCCGCCGAGTGCAAACGCGATTTCGGCATAAATAGATTAGAATCTGGTCATTTAAGACAGGTTACTCTGCCAAGAAAAGGCGCGAATTATATCGGAAATACCACTTTTTCGACATACGCGCAATCGTCCTGCCCAAAGGCTAGAACCCCGAGCCGAGTCAAACCTTGGTTATACGATAGTTTCATGTGTGTACAATAGCGTCCCGCCGAGTGCAAACGCGATTTCGGCATAAATAGATTAGAATCTGGTCATTTAAGACAGGTTACTCTGCCAAGAAAAGGCGCGAATTATATCGGAAATACCACTTTTTCGACATACGCGCAATCGTCCTGCCCAAAGGCTAGAACCCCGAGCCGAGTCAAACCTTGGTTTTACGATAGTTTCATGTGTGTACAATAGCGTCCCGCCGAGTGCAAACGCGATTTCGGCATAAATAGATTAGAATCTGGTCATTTAAGACAGGTTACTCTGCCAAGAAAAGGCGCGAATTATATCGGAAATACCACTTTTTCGACATACGCGCAATCGTCCTGCCCAAAGGCTAGAACCCCGAGCCGAGTCAAACCTTGGTTATACGATAGTTTCATGTGTGTACAATAGCGTCCCGCCGAGTGCAAACGCGATTTCGGCATAAATAGATTAGAATCTGGTCATTTAAGACAGGTTACTCTGCCAAGAAAAGGCGCGAATTATATCGGAAATACCACTTTTTCGACATACGCGCAATCGTCCTGCCCAAAGGCTAGAACCCTGAGCCGAGTCAAACCTTGGTTATACGATAGTTTCATGTGTGTACAATAGCGTCCCGCCGAGTGCAAACGCGATTTTCGGCATAAATAGATTAGAATCTGGTCATTTAAGACAGGTTACTCTGCCAAGAAAAGGCGCGAATTATATCGGAAATACCACTTTTTCGACATACGCGCAATCGTCCTGCCCAAAGGCTAGAACCCCGAGCCGAGTCAAACCTTGGTTATACGATAGTTTCATGTGTGTACAATAGCGTCCCGCCGAGTGCAAACGCGATTTCGGCATAAATAGATTAGAATCTGGTCATTTAAGACAGGTTACTCTGCCAAGAAAAGGCGCGAATTATATCGGAAATACCACTTTTTCGACATACGCGCAATCGTCCTGCCCAAAGGCTAGAACCCCGAGCCGAGTCAAACCTTGGTTATACGATAGTTTCATGTGTGTACAATAGCGTCCCGCCGAGTGCAAACGCGATTTCGGCATAAATAGATTAGAATCTGGTCATTTAAGACAGGTTACTCTGCCAAGAAAAGGCGCGAATTATATCGGAAATACCACTTTTTCGACATACGCGCAATCGTCCTGCCCAAAGGCTAGAACCCCGAGCCGAGTCAAACCTTGGTTATACGATAGTTTCATGTGTGTACAATAGCGTCCCGCCGAGTGCAAACGCGATTTCGGCATAAATAGATTAGAATCTGGTCATTTAAGACAGGTTACTCTGCCAAGAAAAGGCGCGAATTATATCGGAAATACCACTTTTTCGACATACGCGCAATCGTCCTGCCCAAAGGCTAGAACCCCGAGCCGAGTCAAACCTTGGTTATACGATAGTTTCATGTGTGTACAATAGCGTCCCGCCGAGTGCAAACGCGATTTCGGCATAAATAGATTAGAATCTGGTCATTTAAGACAGGTTACTCTGCCAAGAAAAGGCGCGAATTATATCGGAAATACCACTTTTTCGACATACGCGCAATCGTCCTGCCCAAAGGCTAGAACCCCGAGCCGAGTGAAACCTTGGTTTTACGATAGTTTCATGTGTGTACAATAGCGTCCCGCCGAGTGCAAACGCGATTTCGGCATAAATAGATTAGAATCTGGTCATTTAAGACAGGTTACTCTGCCAAGAAAAGGCGCGAATTATATCGGAAATACCACTTTTTCGACATACGCGCAATCGTCCTGCCCAAAGGCTAGAACCCCGAGCCGAGTCAAACCTTGGTTATACGATAGTTTCATGTGTGTACAATAGCGTCCCGCCGAGTGCAAACGCGATTTCGGCATAAATAGATTAGAATCTGGTCATTTAAGACAGGTTACTCTGCCAAGAAAAGGCGCGAATTATATCGGAAATACCACTTTTTCGACATACGCGCAATCGTCCTGCCCAAAGGCTAGAACCCCGAGCCGAGTCAAACCTTGGTTATACGATAGTTTCATGTGTGTACAATAGCGTCCCGCCGAGTGCAAACGCGATTTCGGCATAAATAGATTAGAATCTGGTCATTTAAGACAGGTTACTCTGCCAAGAAAAGGCGCGAATTATATCGGAAATACCACTTTTTCGACATACGCGCAATCGTCCTGCCCAAAGGCTAGAACCCCGAGCCGAGTCAAACCTTGGTTTTACGATAGTTTCATGTGTGTACAATAGCGTCCCGCCGAGTGCAAACGCGATTTCGGCATAAATAGATTAGAATCTGGTCATTTAAGACAGGTTACTCTGCCAAGAAAAGGCGCGAATTATATCGGAAATACCACTTTTTCGACATACGCGCAATCGTCCTGCCCAAAGGCTAGAACCCCGAGCCGAGTCAAACCTTGGTTATACGATAGTTTCATGTGTGTACAATAGCGTCCCGCCGAGTGCAAACGCGATTTCGGCATAAATAGATTAGAATCTGGTCATTTAAGACAGGTTACTCTGCCAAGAAAAGGCGCGAATTATATCGGAAATACCACTTTTTCGACATACGCGCAATCGTCCTGCCCAAAGGCTAGAACCCCGAGCCGAGTCAAACCTTGGTTATACGATAGTTTCATGTGTGTACAATAGCGTCCCGCCGAGTGCAAACGCGATTTCGGCATAAATAGATTAGAATCTGGTCATTTAAGACAGGTTACTCTGCCAAGAAAAGGCGCGAATTATATCGGAAATACCACTTTTTCGACATACGCGCAATCGTCCTGCCCAAAGGCTAGAACCCCGAGCCGAGTCAAACCTTGGTTATACGATAGTTTCATGTGTGTACAATAGCGTCCCGCCGAGTGCAAACGCGATTTCGGCATAAATAGATTAGAATCTGGTCATTTAAGACAGGTTACTCTGCCAAGAAAAGGCGCGAATTATATCGGAAATACCACTTTTTCGACATACGCGCAATCGTCCTGCCCAAAGGCTAGAACCCCGAGCCGAGTCAAACCTTGGTTATACGATAGTTTCATGTGTGTACAATAGCGTCCCGCCGAGTGCAAACGCGATTTCGGCATAAATAGATTAGAATCTGGTCATTTAAGACAGGTTACTCTGCCAAGAAAAGGCGCGAATTATATCGGAAATACCACTTTTTCGACATACGCGCAATCGTCCTGCCCAAAGGCTAGAACCCCGAGCCGAGTCAAACCTTGGTTATACGATAGTTTCATGTGTGTACAATAGCGTCCCGCCGAGTGCAAACGCGATTTCGGCATAAATAGATTAGAATCTGGTCATTTAAGACAGGTTACTCTGCCAAGAAAAGGCGCGAATTATATCGGAAATACCACTTTTTCGACATACGCGCAATCGTCCTGCCCAAAGGCTAGAACCCCGAGCCGAGTCAAACCTTGGTTATACGATAGTTTCATGTGTGTACAATAGCGTCCCGCCGAGTGCAAACGCGATTTCGGCATAAATAGATTAGAATCTGGTCATTTAAGACAGGTTACTCTGCCAAGAAAAGGCGCGAATTATATCGGAAATACCACTTTTTCGACATACGCGCAATCGTCCTGCCCAAAGGCTAGAACCCCGAGCCGAGTCAAACCTTGGTTATACGATAGTTTCATGTGTGTACAATAGCGTCCCGCCGAGTGCAAACGCGATTTCGGCATAAATAGATTAGAATCTGGTCATTTAAGACAGGTTACTCTGCCAAGAAAAGGCGCGAATTATATCGGAAATACCACTTTTTCGACATACGCGCAATCGTCCTGCCCAAAGGCTAGAACCCCGAGCCGAGTCAAACCTTGGTTTTACGATAGTTTCATGTGTGTACAATAGCGTCCCGCCGAGTGCAAACGCGATTTCGGCATAAATAGATTAGAATCTGGTCATTTAAGACAGGTTACTCTGCCAAGAAAAGGCGCGAATTATATCGGAAATACCACTTTTTCGACATACGCGCAATCGTCCTGCCCAAAGGCTAGAACCCCGAGCCGAGTCAAACCTTGGTTATACGATAGTTTCATGTGTGTACAATAGCGTCCCGCCGAGTGCAAACGCGATTTCGGCATAAATAGATTAGAATCTGGTCATTTAAGACAGGTTACTCTGCCAAGAAAAGGCGCGAATTATATCGGAAATACCACTTTTTCGACATACGCGCAATCGTCCTGCCCAAAGGCTAGAACCCCGAGCCGAGTCAAACCTTGGTTTTACGATAGTTTCATGTGTGTACAATAGCGTCCCGCCGAGTGCAAACGCGATTTCGGCATAAATAGATTAGAATCTGGTCATTTAAGACAGGTTACTCTGCCAAGAAAAGGCGCGAATTATATCGGAAATACCACTTTTTCGACATACGCGCAATCGTCCTGCCCAAAGGCTAGAACCCCGAGCCGAGTCAAACCTTGGTTATACGATAGTTTCATGTGTGTACAATAGCGTCCCGCCGAGTGCAAACGCGATTTCGGCATAAATAGATTAGAATCTGGTCATTTAAGACAGGTTACTCTGCCAAGAAAAGGCGCGAATTATATCGGAAATACCACTTTTTCGACATACGCGCAATCGTCCTGCCCAAAGGCTAGAACCCCGAGCCGAGTCAAACCTTGGTTATACGATAGTTTCATGTGTGTACAATAGCGTCCCGCCGAGTGCAAACGCGATTTCGGCATAAATAGATTAGAATCTGGTCATTTAAGACAGGTTACTCTGCCAAGAAAAGGCGCGAATTATATCGGAAATACCACTTTTTCGACATACGCGCAATCGTCCTGCCCAAAGGCTAGAACCCCGAGCCGAGTCAAACCTTGGTTTTACGATAGTTTCATGTGTGTACAATAGCGTCCCGCCGAGTGCAAACGCGATTTCGGCATAAATAGATTAGAATCTGGTCATTTAAGACAGGTTACTCTGCCAAGAAAAGGCGCGAATTATATCGGAAATACCACTTTTTCGACATACGCGCAATCGTCCTGCCCAAAGGCTAGAACCCCGAGCCGAGTCAAACCTTGGTTATACGATAGTTTCATGTGTGTACAATAGCGTCCCGCCGAGTGCAAACGCGATTTCGGCATAAATAGATTAGAATCTGGTCATTTAAGACAGGTTACTCTGCCAAGAAAAGGCGCGAATTATATCGGAAATACCACTTTTTCGACATACGCGCAATCGTCCTGCCCAAAGGCTAGAACCCCGAGCCGAGTCAAACCTTGGTTTTACGATAGTTTCATGTGTGTACAATAGCGTCCCGCCGAGTGCAAACGCGATTTCGGCATAAATAGATTAGAATCTGGTCATTTAAGACAGGTTACTCTGCCAAGAAAAGGCGCGAATTATATCGGAAATACCACTTTTTCGACATACGCGCAATCGTCCTGCCCAAAGGCTAGAACCCCGAGCCGAGTCAAACCTTGGTTATACGATAGTTTCATGTGTGTACAATAGCGTCCCGCCGAGTGCAAACGCGATTTTCGGCATAAATAGATTAGAATCTGGTCATTTAAGACAGGTTACTCTGCCAAGAAAAGGCGCGAATTATATCGGAAATACCACTTTTTCGACATACGCGCAATCGTCCTGCCCAAAGGCTAGAACCCCGAGCCGAGTCAAACCTTGGTTATACGATAGTTTCATGTGTGTACAATAGCGTCCCGCCGAGTGCAAACGCGATTTCGGCATAAATAGATTAGAATCTGGTCATTTAAGACAGGTTACTCTGCCAAGAAAAGGCGCGAATTATATCGGAAATACCACTTTTTCGACATACGCGCAATCGTCCTGCCCAAAGGCTAGAACCCCGAGCCGAGTCAAACCTTGGTTATACGATAGTTTCATGTGTGTACAATAGCGTCCCGCCGAGTGCAAACGCGATTTCGGCATAAATAGATTAGAATCTGGTCATTTAAGACAGGTTACTCTGCCAAGAAAAGGCGCGAATTATATCGGAAATACCACTTTTTCGACATACGCGCAATCGTCCTGCCCAAAGGCTAGAACCCCGAGCCGAGTCAAACCTTGGTTTTACGATAGTTTCATGTGTGTACAATAGCGTCCCGCCGAGTGCAAACGCGATTTCGGCATAAATAGATTAGAATCTGGTCATTTAAGACAGGTTACTCTGCCAAGAAAAGGCGCGAATTATATCGGAAATACCACTTTTTCGACATACGCGCAATCGTCCTGCCCAAAGGCTAGAACCCCGAGCCGAGTCAAACCTTGGTTATACGATAGTTTCATGTGTGTACAATAGCGTCCCGCCGAGTGCAAACGCGATTTCGGCATAAATAGATTAGAATCTGGTCATTTAAGACAGGTTACTCTGCCAAGAAAAGGCGCGAATTATATCGGAAATACCACTTTTTCGACATACGCGCAATCGTCCTGCCCAAAGGCTAGAACCCCGAGCCGAGTCAAACCTTGGTTATACGATAGTTTCATGTGTGTACAATAGCGTCCCGCCGAGTGCAAACGCGATTTCGGCATAAATAGATTAGAATCTGGTCATTTAAGACAGGTTACTCTGCCAAGAAAAGGCGCGAATTATATCGGAAATACCACTTTTTCGACATACGCGCAATCGTCCTGCCCAAAGGCTAGAACCCCGAGCCGAGTCAAACCTTGGTTATACGATAGTTTCATGTGTGTACAATAGCGTCCCGCCGAGTGCAAACGCGATTTCGGCATAAATAGATTAGAATCTGGTCATTTAAGACAGGTTACTCTGCCAAGAAAAGGCGCGAATTATATCGGAAATACCACTTTTTCGACATACGCGCAATCGTCCTGCCCAAAGGCTAGAACCCCGAGCCGAGTCAAACCTTGGTTTTACGATAGTTTCATGTGTGTACAATAGCGTCCCGCCGAGTGCAAACGCGATTTCGGCATAAATAGATTAGAATCTGGTCATTTAAGACAGGTTACTCTGCCAAGAAAAGGCGCGAATTATATCGGAAATACCACTTTTTCGACATACGCGCAATCGTCCTGCCCAAAGGCTAGAACCCCGAGCCGAGTCAAACCTTGGTTATACGATAGTTTCATGTGTGTACAATAGCGTCCCGCCGAGTGCAAACGCGATTTCGGCATAAATAGATTAGAATCTGGTCATTTAAGACAGGTTACTCTGCCAAGAAAAGGCGCGAATTATATCGGAAATACCACTTTTTCGACATACGCGCAATCGTCCTGCCCAAAGGCTAGAACCCCGAGCCGAGTCAAACCTTGGTTATACGATAGTTTCATGTGTGTACAATAGCGTCCCGCCGAGTGCAAACGCGATTTCGGCATAAATAGATTAGAATCTGGTCATTTAAGACAGGTTACTCTGCCAAGAAAAGGCGCGAATTATATCGGAAATACCACTTTTTCGACATACGCGCAATCGTCCTGCCCAAAGGCTAGAACCCCGAGCCGAGTCAAACCTTGGTTATACGATAGTTTCATGTGTGTACAATAGCGTCCCGCCGAGTGCAAACGCGATTTCGGCATAAATAGATTAGAATCTGGTCATTTAAGACAGGTTACTCTGCCAAGAAAAGGCGCGAATTATATCGGAAATACCACTTTTTCGACATACGCGCAATCGTCCTGCCCAAAGGCTAGAACCCCGAGCCGAGTCAAACCTTGGTTATACGATAGTTTCATGTGTGTACAATAGCGTCCCGCCGAGTGCAAACGCGATTTCGGCATAAATAGATTAGAATCTGGTCATTTAAGACAGGTTACTCTGCCAAGAAAAGGCGCGAATTATATCGGAAATACCACTTTTTCGACATACGCGCAATCGTCCTGCCCAAAGGCTAGAACCCCGAGCCGAGTCAAACCTTGGTTATACGATAGTTTCATGTGTGTACAATAGCGTCCCGCCGAGTGCAAACGCGATTTCGGCATAAATAGATTAGAATCTGGTCATTTAAGACAGGTTACTCTGCCAAGAAAAGGCGCGAATTATATCGGAAATACCACTTTTTCGACATACGCGCAATCGTCCTGCCCAAAGGCTAGAACCCCGAGCCGAGTCAAACCTTGGTTATACGATAGTTTCATGTGTGTACAATAGCGTCCCGCCGAGTGCAAACGCGATTTCGGCATAAATAGATTAGAATCTGGTCATTTAAGACAGGTTACTCTGCCAAGAAAAGGCGCGAATTATATCGGAAATACCACTTTTTCGACATACGCGCAATCGTCCTGCCCAAAGGCTAGAACCCCGAGCCGAGTCAAACCTTGGTTATACGATAGTTTCATGTGTGTACAATAGCGTCCCGCCGAGTGCAAACGCGATTTCGGCATAAATAGATTAGAATCTGGTCATTTAAGACAGGTTACTCTGCCAAGAAAAGGCGCGAATTATATCGGAAATACCACTTTTTCGACATACGCGCAATCGTCCTGCCCAAAGGCTAGAACCCCGAGCCGAGTCGAAACCTTGGTTTATACGATAGTTTCATGTGTGTACAATAGCGTCCCGCCGAGTGCAAACGCGATTTCGGCATAAATAGATTAGAATCTGGTCATTTAAGACAGGTTACTCTGCCAAGAAAAGGCGCGAATTATATCGGAAATACCACTTTTTCGACATACGCGCAATCGTCCTGCCCAAAGGCTAGAACCCCGAGCCGAGTCAAACCTTGGTTATACGATAGTTTCATGTGTGTACAATAGCGTCCCGCCGAGTGCAAACGCGATTTCGGCATAAATAGATTAGAATCTGGTCATTTAAGACAGGTTACTCTGCCAAGAAAAGGCGCGAATTATATCGGAAATACCACTTTTTCGACATACGCGCAATCGTCCTGCCCAAAGGCTAGAACCCCGAGCCGAGTCAAACCTTGGTTATACGATAGTTTCATGTGTGTACAATAGCGTCCCGCCGAGTGCAAACGCGATTTTCGGCATAAATAGATTAGAATCTGGTCATTTAAGACAGGTTACTCTGCCAAGAAAAGGCGCGAATTATATCGGAAATACCACTTTTTCGACATACGCGCAATCGTCCTGCCCAAAGGCTAGAACCCCGAGCCGAGTCAAACCTTGGTTATACGATAGTTTCATGTGTGTACAATAGCGTCCCGCCGAGTGCAAACGCGATTTCGGCATAAATAGATTAGAATCTGGTCATTTAAGACAGGTTACTCTGCCAAGAAAAGGCGCGAATTATATCGGAAATACCACTTTTTCGACATACGCGCAATCGTCCTGCCCAAAGGCTAGAACCCCGAGCCGAGTCAAACCTTGGTTTTACGATAGTTTCATGTGTGTACAATAGCGTCCCGCCGAGTGCAAACGCGATTTCGGCATAAATAGATTAGAATCTGGTCATTTAAGACAGGTTACTCTGCCAAGAAAAGGCGCGAATTATATCGGAAATACCACTTTTTCGACATACGCGCAATCGTCCTGCCCAAAGGCTAGAACCCCGAGCCGAGTCAAACCTTGGTTATACGATAGTTTCATGTGTGTACAATAGCGTCCCGCCGAGTGCAAACGCGATTTCGGCATAAATAGATTAGAATCTGGTCATTTAAGACAGGTTACTCTGCCAAGAAAAGGCGCGAATTATATCGGAAATACCACTTTTTCGACATACGCGCAATCGTCCTGCCCAAAGGCTAGAACCCCGAGCCGAGTCAAACCTTGGTTTTACGATAGTTTCATGTGTGTACAATAGCGTCCCGCCGAGTGCAAACGCGATTTCGGCATAAATAGATTAGAATCTGGTCATTTAAGACAGGTTACTCTGCCAAGAAAAGGCGCGAATTATATCGGAAATACCACTTTTTCGACATACGCGCAATCGTCCTGCCCAAAGGCTAGAACCCCGAGCCGAGTGAAACCTTGGTTTTACGATAGTTTCATGTGTGTACAATAGCGTCCCGCCGAGTGCAAACGCGATTTCGGCATAAATAGATTAGAATCTGGTCATTTAAGACAGGTTACTCTGCCAAGAAAAGGCGCGAATTATATCGGAAATACCACTTTTTCGACATACGCGCAATCGTCCTGCCCAAAGGCTAGAACCCCGAGCCGAGTCAAACCTTGGTTATACGATAGTTTCATGTGTGTACAATAGCGTCCCGCCGAGTGCAAACGCGATTTCGGCATAAATAGATTAGAATCTGGTCATTTAAGACAGGTTACTCTGCCAAGAAAAGGCGCGAATTATATCGGAAATACCACTTTTTCGACATACGCGCAATCGTCCTGCCCAAAGGCTAGAACCCCGAGCCGAGTGAAACCTTGGTTTTACGATAGTTTCATGTGTGTACAATAGCGTCCCGCCGAGTGCAAACGCGATTTCGGCATAAATAGATTAGAATCTGGTCATTTAAGACAGGTTACTCTGCCAAGAAAAGGCGCGAATTATATCGGAAATACCACTTTTTCGACATACGCGCAATCGTCCTGCCCAAAGGCTAGAACCCCGAGCCGAGTCAAACCTTGGTTATACGATAGTTTCATGTGTGTACAATAGCGTCCCGCCGAGTGCAAACGCGATTTCGGCATAAATAGATTAGAATCTGGTCATTTAAGACAGGTTACTCTGCCAAGAAAAGGCGCGAATTATATCGGAAATACCACTTTTTCGACATACGCGCAATCGTCCTGCCCAAAGGCTAGAACCCCGAGCCGAGTCGAAACCTTGGTTATACGATAGTTTCATGTGTGTACAATAGCGTCCCGCCGAGTGCAAACGCGATTTCGGCATAAATAGATTAGAATCTGGTCATTTAAGACAGGTTACTCTGCCAAGAAAAGGCGCGAATTATATCGGAAATACCACTTTTTCGACATACGCGCAATCGTCCTGCCCAAAGGCTAGAACCCCGAGCCGAGTCAAACCTTGGTTATAC
>JAZHYW010004861.1:0-13225 GCA_037355805.1 Ixodes ricinus
AACCAAATACGTGACGTCACAGGAAAGATGGCAGCGCCCAGGCAGCGGCTGGTCCCAGCTGGGCCGGAGCTTGTCGGATGCGTAGTTTGTTGTCGTTCGTGTCGGCGAGTTGATTTCAGACGCGGAAGCCGTCATATGAGGCCGGTCGAAAGCGACTTCAGAGTTCAGCGTGGTGTCGGACGTAGGTATAACGTGAACAGAAGGAGGAACGGTGTGCATTTCGCTGGTGACCGACGGGGATATTGCCACGAAAGAGACAATCGGCCCTTCGTTGCTCGGACCTCGGATTGATTCGGATACCGCAAGTAAATTTTAAGGCGACGTTTCTGTGCTCTCGTTGACCATCGGAATCTTCGAGGTCTGCAGTGAAGCGTGTGCAATATGTTTGGATACGCAGTTTAGCGACGGAAATTGCGTGAGTCGTGCTTGGCAGTGTGCAATCCTGGTGCCGCTTCGTTCAAATGACCGAAGGCTCACTTTGGTTGTGCGGCGCACTGGAGAGCTGCCTTCAAGTGCTTCAAGTTGGTAGTTCCCGTGCCGTGCCTTAGGTGATGCTATGCTGCTTCCTAAATTGTTATGGCGTAGACGTGCACTTTCACGGAGCACAGGTGTTGCAGTTGGTATTGATTCCGCTTGTCCGTCGCACGTTTCGTCGACACAAGTTTCATCAACACTCGGTACGCGAATTGCAAGCTGTATGGACATTTCATCGCGCGTGTTACCTACCCAGTCCACCCGTTCACGTCGCTTTGCGACGACAGTCTGCAGCGGCTCATTACCAGAAAAGTGGTTCCACATCCATTTCAGTTCAGTTCGTCCACGGCAGTCGCCAAACCCCGAAGGAGAGGATTTATTCGAACAGAATGCCTCTAAAACAATGCAGCTTTTTAGTGGTCAGGATAGACTCTCTTCTGTCTGTTTTGTTATATTGTCACAGATGCTTGCTCCAGTCCTATTTTCTATCAATATTTACTATTCTGGAAAGTTCCAGGCCATGCTCAGCTGTCATCGTATGTTCTGGTGGAGGTGCTGCACACTTTACCCGTAGCCCTTCACTCTGTGTGGGCCCTGGCGGCTCCTCAGCCGAGTTGCCCGATAACAATTAAGACACGGGTAGCGGATTATCCCGCGTCCTAAACGCCCGGCGAGCCGTAAACTAAGTCCTATCCCAAGCCCGGCAGAAAAACCGCAAGACGAGCGAGTACCGCAAGGACGAACCTTGGAAATGCACCACGAAGAACCTGAAATCCGAGCAAGTCGCTGCTACCAGCAGGAACCACCGGAATTCGGTCTTTTGCCAGAAAAACCGAAGCTGACTAAGCCAACAATGGCAAACCTGTAACAACGAACCACGTCCGCTCCCATCATCGTATGCATGCCCGTCGCACCTCGCACTCTGATGCCCTTTCACGCAAAGTGTATGAAGACGTCGAGGGCTGGATTGAAATATATGACCGTGTCGCCCGCCACAGTAGGTAGATGGACAACCAGCTCCTGCAGAAGCTATACTTCTCGTGGAAGAAACTGCCAGGCACTGGTTTGAGAACAACGAATCCTCCTTAACGTCGTAGGAAGTTTGGAAGATCGAGCTGAAGTGCACGTTCATCAGTTAACATTGGCCGGGAGAGCCGAATTCCTGATTCTGTCCAGGATGCGGCCCCAACGAGAGCGTCACCGCCTTCGTGGAAGATGTTTTGGGCTTGATCGAGCACCCACGCCAACCCTGATTCTATAGAAGACAAGAAGCTAAAAATCCCATGTCCCTCATGTGAGGTACAACACCTCCGGCAGCCTTGTCCGCAACTCCACGACAACAGTCGAAGGGTTCACATCACCGCGGCTTCCAACATTGAATGTACACTGCAGGCCCGAGCCTGTCACTATCAACAACTCCCCAGCTTCTCGACACTCGAGTCGTCCAGCTGCGACTTCGACGCCAGCCTCCCAGGCATCCTTGACATCCTCGACGTTGTCCGGGCGGAGATCAGGAAGCTACTTCCTGCCATCAGTTGCCCGGCTTTTATTTTGATTGCCGAGATTGTTTCGGAACAAGTTCGACAGGCTATTCATCTGGAGTCTTCTTCGAGCGAAGCGGCATCTGACGATCCGAGGGCGACTTATGCCACAAAGTCACGACGACCATCATCGGCTACCCGTTACTATTCAATGCCGATTCAACGAGACACCCCAACGCCGAAGCATTCATACATGCCTGAGCTTGCTGCATTGATGCAGAAAACTACCAGGAAACTTTGCGGATTAGAAGCCAGCACTGCAGCTTCAGTGCATCAGATGTCAGTGGCCGCACATGACGTATGATTGCAAGACGGCATCAGTCGGTCAAAGTTGCCACTCGACCAAACTGAACACCGACGTGCCAGGAGCGTCATCCGACAACAAGCAGCACAAGTACTATGACTGAACGCCTGACACGAGACTGTCGCAGAAAGAACTCGTTATGGAACCGTTTGCAAAGGACCAATAGTTACGTAATCAAGTGGAAATCAACATATTTGATACACTAACCTAATAAACATATTTCCGCTCGCCTTTATGCCTTCAGAGTCTCTACACAAAGAATTCTGTTCACCGCACATGTTGGAACGTTTGAGTACACTCGCATCTCTGTCCCCTCAATATTAATTAATGGGACATGCCAGACTGGTTGCATTGGGCTGCACTCGTTCCACTTCTCCTGAACATATGGTGCATCCGAAAACCAACTCCAGTGATGTGAAAATGTTATTTATTAATTTATTCTCTCCAGGGGCCTTTGTAGGCACTGCAGAGAGGATACTTAAAACTACGCACATGCTAATAACATTGAAGCACACTGCTGTAACTTGTTAATTGCAAAAAACAAACACACCTCTGAGCATCTAGTTTAATGGTATGTGTTCATGCATTGTTATATAGCAGGACACTTTCAATACATATGACACAATAGACCCTTTGCAAAACCCCATCAAGCAACACAACTGTTGCCATTTTTTTCGATGCAAAGCCCAGTTCACGTCGAACGCTAATGCAGCATTCGAGTCTAATAGGCGCTCAGCCGAGTTCACAGTGATGGCGGACATAACATTCTTGTCGAACAAATGCCCAAAGTATGAAGGCCTTAGGTAATTAGAGTAGTAACTACTGTAATTCGTTCCATCACAATTTGGCAAGCAACGAAGGCTACAGTCTCGGTGAGTCAATATGCATGTTGGAGAGAGGCACACGACAACATATCATCAGAGTGCTCGTCAGCACAGATTTGTCACATTCCTTCACTCCGTCAATCTGATTGGCACGAGGGGGCTGTGGCGGTTGCCTTTTTCCAGGTTATGGTAATACGAAATATAGGCAGCCCACACTTTAGAAAGAAGTCTATTGAAGAGACCGAAAGGAATGGTAGTCAACATTTTTCAACAAGACTGCTTTTCGGGCAAGGGGGTGAACACAAATATGAATCATCTTGTAGAGGTAACTAGAACAAGTAAATAACTGACCGACTAATACAATGCACTCTTGATGAAAAAAGTATTGCTGCAATAAAACCCACGAAAGAGAAAAATGTGCAATTAATCTATGCGTACACCAAAAATAGCAAGTCGAATAGCATTGAGGCAGGTGCCTGCAACGATTTATTCATCCCCACACTCAATAAAAACGTCATCCTCGCAGCTGAAAATAAGTGTGCAATTCGCACTCACAAAAAAAGGAAGAAAAGCGATCGAATGTAGAATCGTCGACTAGCACAAAGGTTAATGATCGCAGGAGCTTCCTCGCCAAAAGTTTCTATGGTTATTCGGTGACGCAGGGCTGAAACAACTTCCCCTAGGTCCTCACGCGACGTATACCTTTCGCTTCGATTCTCAGACGTTCAAACGAACCTAGAAAAATGCGAATATATTATGCTAGGAGTTATAACGTAAACGTAAACGTTATATCGTAAACGTAAAAATCGCAGGAGCTTCCTCGCTAAAGGTTGGCTGTGATTATGCAGTTACCTAGAGCTGAAACGAATTCCCTAGGCCCTACGTCCGACGTATACATTTCGCGTCGATTCTCAGACATCCCAACATTCAAGTAAAGCTAAAAGAAAGCGAAAATTGCATGCTAAAAGCACTCAAAGTTCTATCGACCCTCGAACATATCCGGGAATCCGAGCACCGGTACGGCGAGTACGGCTGACGCGCATGATGCGACACAAATATATATATATATATATATATATATATATATATATATATATATATATATACGAAATACCGGTATTTCGTTAGCTTTTGAGGAGTAAAATGTACAACAACGTGTAAGCAGCCTCGTTTTAATTTAACCTGAGTAGGTCTATTGCGACAAAGGCGAATGGGTAACCAGAAAAAACAACTAAACAGTATGAGAGTATGGCAACGTTTATCGCTGAACAGGTCAGTCGAACTCGACAGCTGGGAATGTCCTTCACCCAGCGAACACAATAAGGTTCGTTAGTCGAACCTTCTAGAACCGTCTACAGACCGAATGTAAACAAGGAGGTTGCCAACGCGGGGAGCAGATAACCCATTGTCAACTTCAAATTTAGAACTAGAGACAAAAAAGAGGGAAGGGAATCCCAGATTAGCCATCTCTTCCCGAAGCACAACACAGCCGTTCATTCGAGTCGCGTCAGCAGAAAGACGCTTCAGCGTCGCCGGGGATGTATTCTCAATGAAGCGGGAAAAATTAACTGATGAAAACTTCGAGAGGCGGCTAATGGTTAAGTGCAACGACTACTGAAAAGAAAACAATATACCATGAAACAAAAACAGCAGTGTATTTGGTCGGCAAGAATAACGAGAAAAGTAACTCGCTACTTTTGAGTTAAAGTAACGCGTTCCTTTCGAGAATCGGTAACGGAGTCACGTATTTAGTTACTTTTCGAGCGAGTAACGAGTAACAGTATGGAGTTACTTTTCTAGAAGTAACCTGTACCTGTTTAATACCTGTTTAAGTAATGAAGTCGCAGTTCGAAGCGTTGTTGGTGTCTTAAAGGGATGCTTCAACAAAATTTGAAGTATACCCGCCGTGTTCAAAAATAGGCTGAATATGATCCACAATATCCGTAATTGACAATCGCACGTTTGTACAAGTATTTTGAGCCTGATGGCTGTATTTTTCGTTATAAACGGCCCACTCTGGCAAGCGCTCGGAGAACAGCCTGCAGAGAGCACGTGACATCCAACGCAATCATGACGTAGTTCGTCTCGGGACGACCCAAGCTGCGGCGAGGCTGACGTCGAGAGGATGGCCTAGTCGTTCCATACACCGAAAGCAACTGCTTTTGTGCGAATTTTGAATGACGGGTTAATCTTCTATAATCTTGTAGAGGGACAATAGCGACTTCTGGGACACACAAAAGAGATTCTCAGGAAGAGGAGAGTTCCTCCTTCCCCTCTTCTCTCGTCGTGGCCGGAGGCGAGACAGACATCCGTCACTAGCTGTCAAGGTTCCTAGACGGGCATTACAAACGAGGCGTTAGCGACATCCACCAGGTGCTCTTTGCTAATCGTTTAATTATATTTTAAGATCTCTTTTCGTGTCTTTTTTTAACAAGATATTAGTGTGTCCGACGTAATACTGCTCCTTTGAACACATAAAGACCAAAAAATAAGCTCCGAAATTTCGTTGTAGTATCCCTTCAAAGCATTTAGTGAGTCCACGTTTCGGCCTGAGTTACGCTTTCTTCAAGGCGGGTTGTGAAGAGCTGGTTTACGAAGAAGATGTTTTCGTTTTACACACCTGGGTCCCATCGCGTATCACACGGCCTAAGTCCACAACAATGCTAGTCGACGACTTCACGGCGGTGTGGGGGTTTTTTGACACGTAATGCTTGATGACGTATAGTCTGTTGCAACCCTAAGAACGAAGAGGCGAGGGTAAGACGGGGCGGGGAGGAGGAAGCAGACAGAACCCTGGAGAAAGAGAGGGGAAACCCCCTTCTCTCTTTAGCGTTCCGTCTGCCTCCTCGCTCCCGCCTTACCTCTTACGTCGTTCTTGGGTTGCAACTTGGGCTATACGTCACATTACGTGTCAAATCCCCCCACACTGCCTAAGTCGTCGACTAGCATGTGGACTTGTGGACAGTGTGCGATACGCGATGTGACCCAAAACATCTTTGAAATCCATTTCGGCAACCAGTCTCGAAGAATGACTGGCTCAGGTCAAAACTTTGACTCACTAAATGCTTTGAAACACCAACAACGCTTCGAAGCGTGCCTTTATTAGTTTATATTTTTCAGCATCGTATGTAATACTCTCTTTATATATGTGTAAACGACTTCATTTTCGAGAGGACCTGATTTTTGCGAGTTTCGCGAATCGTCTACGATTCACGACAAATAGGTCCCGCGAACAAATCCGGTAAAATGTAAACAGATTGGAATCTACATTGAGACCCCACTGCGTCGCGAAAATTGGAACCCGCAAATTATTCCAAAACTGCAGTTTTGGCCTAAATCGCAAATATTAGAGCCCGCGAAAAATAGGTAGTTTACAGGTATATATATATATTTTTTTTTTTTTTTTGCCGCGAAAATAAATTGCGCACTGTCAAGCACTCCGTCTCCGACAGAATGTAGCGCGTTCCTGACAAGGGGTGCTAAAGTTTTAGAACTAATCGTCATCTTAAATTCAGAAGCGAAAGACGACTTTCGCAAATTTTCAATGAAGAAAATGGTGGTCGATTATGCTCGCGAATACACGGAGCTAAATGGCGTCAGCTATACCCAGAACGGGTCTCATGTTCCCATTAAAACTTTCAAAAAATCCCTTAATAACTTTTGAATAAGAATTGTTTCTGCTAAAACTTTAGCAGGCGGTCCCGACAGCTTGCCCGACATTTGGACAGAGACTGAGCGTTCGGCGAGGCGTAATTTACTTTTTACGGTTACAAAAGCTCTGTAACTATTTTTCGGGGACACACATGTGCTCCCTTCGTTCTGGAGTGGGGGCTACAGGCACAATATGACGGCTTTGTAATGAACGTCGCTAAACGAGTGTTCATTTTGTTTCTGCCGAGTTTGAGCGGCGCTGCATGCAGCTCGGCACAGCTGCGTGAGCAGGTGTCTTGCCACGCATTTGCACGCCCTTGGGTATCAAACTTTGCAGCAGTGTGGAAACAACGCTAGCCTTTGTAACGTAGCATAAAAAAAATTTGCGGTGACTTAGCTCGGCTATGCGGGCGATGCATACGTAGCGTGAGCTTATGCGCACAAAATGAGAGGCGCTATTCAGCTGCTCCGGTGCAGCGTCAGACTTGGCTACTGCGCAACGGAGGCGGACAGCTGGGCACGCGGCGGCGCCAGTGCGTCTGGCGCGGCTATGACGTCACTGCTCTGGAATGTGCAGACCGGCAAGGCGCGCGCGTGCGGTGGCGGCGCAGTGCAACACCTCCTAGAAGACAAGGCCGTAGCGCTCTTCTCGTGACGTCGCGAAGGAAGGCCATCGGGGCGCGCGGCGAAGCGAAGGCAACGCGCGTGGATCGACCGTCGTAACGCGCTTTTAGTCACATACGCGTGTCTTGTTAGCTAAAATGAAAGCTGCACATAGCAACGGGTCTCGAAAATATTTTACTACACGGGCAAAATATTACACCGCTAAATAATCGGGATGAAATGGTACGGGGTAGGCGTATAAGAGAAAACATTGAGCCACTCAATAATTGCTGTAGGAATGCATATTTTACACAGAAATACTTCGACAAAATGGCGAGACACGCAGTGATTGGACACAGCAAAACAAATCACAGTTAAAAATCAGGTAGACGTAGTCAACGCGGACACGGCTAGACAAGTGTCACTTACGATCATGTAAGCGATGTTATCGCGTGCAGTCACTGAATTCTTGCATCATACCCTGGCCACATGGCAAAAGTAATGTAATTTCGATCGAATGACATTATGGGGTCGACAAATATCAGGCTCATATAATCACTCAAGACCGCGAGCCGATTAACTCCCGTATCATTTAATGAAAATATATTAACTTTTCTGTGTGGCAGGGGTACTAAACTTACTATTTACAGTCAACTAATTTACTTCTCCCTATGGGCTCGAGCTGCATTAGAACAAATTATCTTATTTTGTATACAATAATACTATTACCTTAAATACAGTTAAGATTCTAGTATAAAAGCGGTAAAGGCAATACAATAACATTAGTATAAATAAACACATAAGCACAAACAACGCACTTTGTATAATCACACAAACTTGTTTTTCACCTTCCAGTGAAAACTAGAATATTACTACGCATATTTACAAATGTCGACGCAACCGCACACGGATAGCGACGAACAAGATGCCATTCTGTCACGAAAAACAAAAACGAAAAAACAACCCGACTGCAGCACTTTACTCGCGTCCCACATGACCAAGAAAGCCCGCAAATAAGTTGTTACTCACCTGTCGATCGTATCCACACGTCCCGCAATAGCCGTGGCGAAAACATTTGAACACGAACTTTAGGTCTCTCTCTGTCGAAAGAGAGGTCTATCGATAATCGACCAGTGTCATCGTTGGCTGGTTGCCACATATGTCACTCAAACCGTAGCAGGACATGTTCCGCGAATCCACGTAAATGCCGTAGTATCGAGCGAACACACACACAAAAAAAAGCTACCCGAGACTGCGGTGACAATCAAGAAACCACAGGAAGTACCAAAAGAACCACACACACACGAGCAGCGGGCGGCACCAGTGTGGGAGGCTCAACCAGACCAACGTCGTCGACCCATCTCTTGCTCGCGTCGCGCTCCCTGCAGCGATGACTGGATTTGTTTCGTTTCCCTTCCCTTCTCAAAGTCTCAGGGTTCCTTTTTAGACAGTCAGCAGCTCACACACAACGTAAATTTACCAGAATCGGAGCCCGTACGCGGGAAGAAAACATCGCAGCGGACCGGTTCAATCGAAAAGTGTGGGGATCTGCGGTTTGCACGTAGTCCCGCGGTTACGGGGATAATCATCAATAAAAAAATTAGTACTTTTAACCTTGATAGCGCGTTGTATATTATGTTTATATTATATATATAATAAATTGTAGAATACTGCGCTTTTAAAACATATATTTATGCCCGATAAACGCTCACGAACACTCCGCGCCGCTCGACAAGAAACGTTTTTTTCACGTCGATGCGGTCGATGCCACAAAATTTTTCTCACGTAGTTGCGCTATGGACTTCCTTCCTCCGCCATTGTGACGTAACCACTCGCAGCGCTCTGGCCTTCTTTTCTAGGAGGTGTTGGGCAGTGGCTCCGGCGCGCCAGCTGTGCGCCGTGTGACGTCACTGCTCCTCGCGCATGCGCAGACCGGCGAGGCGCGCGCGGCGGCGGCGGCGCGCCAGCTGTGCGCCGTGAGACGTCACGGCTCCTCGCGCTTGCGCAGCACGGAGCACGGCTCATTATGCGAGCCACGCGAAACTGCTCAACCTCGGCCAGTGTAGCTCACGCTACAAAAAATGTTTATGTCTAATAGAAGTAAAGAGCAAAAGTGGGGCCAGAAGCGAAACCGTATTCGCGACTCCAGCAAAACGAACGACACCTAGCGGGAAAACACTGAACTGGCCGGACCAGGTCCTTTCGCGATTTCTGCTCGTCTCTTCTGGATTCAGTGTTTGCATGTAGTCGGTGGATTGCGCGACAGAACAGTTCTACCGGTGTCTGTGTCGTAACCGTAGTATCGCCTTGTGACCCAGGTTGCTCTGCACGCGACCTATGGAACCGCGTGAGCCAGACATTCTGCGTTTCTCAACGTTCATCAGCACAGTGGAAGGACAGTGGGCAGTCCTTTCCTCGTTTCCTCGAAGAAAGCCAAGCCTCTGGAAGCTCGCTTACCCCAACACATCGCCGCAGGTTCGAAACGTGGAGAATAAAAGCGGGGCGAACGATTTGGAGTCCAATTCCCGCTCGCTGATGCCCCAGCGTTGTGCGTTGAGCTGGCACATGGCACGGCACGACACGACCTGGATTCGACCGCCATATTTGCCCGATAGTGGCGTCCCCTATAGGTCGCTGGAGTCGCGAATTGCCGTAAACGACGCGGCGCGCGAGGCGGTGCACCATGAGTCTATTGGTATATTCGGGGGTCGCTTTGCAGCGTTTTGGAGTGCTCTGTATAAATCCGATGCCCAATCGGCTGGTCGATGTCGGCTGCTCTATAAGCACATTTGGCAAGTTCTTTCAGAGCACTCTCAGTCGTAGCGCTTTGAGGCGCTCTGACTCCGAAGTGGGTCGGAGCGCGTGCCAGACGACCGGTCACGTGACTCCAGCCACTTCCGCTGCTGCGTTGAAAGAGAAAGAAGCAGTGAAACACATGCCAGCAAGAATCGCGTCACATCACACCGACGCGCGGCGCAACTATAGAAACCACCAATGGCAGCAACGGTTGTCATGGTTACGCGCTGATTAGCGGCTGGAAGCGACGCGATTTTGCTCAGATGTGTTTCACGTTTTAGCGTCGAACACCGCTGCGTTTGAAGACCGCACCGGTCCCACTGTGTTGTGCAGCGTGTACCAGAAGTGATTTCGCAGTGAAAACCGGTGTCCGCATTGAAGGCTGACATTTTTAGTGCGGGCATGGGGACATGCGGTGGTGGCGCTGGTGATGTGACGTAGAGGGGTGTTGGATGGATCGATGAATGGCCTCGGCTAAACCCTTCGTATCGGGCGGTAGCTCGCGCCATGGCGGTGGAGCGGTTGCGGAAGTTGCCCACGGTATCCGGTTCCGTGTCGGCATTCCGGCCGCTCGAAATAAGTTTCCGAGCATTCGGATGGCGCGCCGTTCCTCTAGCTCGGCTCTGGAGACGCTCCCGTATCTCTCAGAATCCGATTCAGAGGATTGGAGCGCCGGAAAACGACAAGCCAAATATACCGTATGAATGTGCGAGCTCACTCGTGTAGCTTCCGATGGTCTCACACCTGCTAGCTCGCGCCTGTATCCGTCGCCGAGCTACGTTTAAGGTGCCAACTTCAGTGTCTTGTGGCGCGTACTTCGCCCTCTTCAAACAGCGAGCAATGGACACACGCTGGGCCGTGGTCTCGTGTCTACCGGAAAAAGCACATACGTAGAAGCTCACATTGGGTCCGTTGACGTCGTTTTGCTATACGGAAAGAAGCTCAAGGAGAGGAGAAGATGAGGGTGTGGGTCGAACGCCAGATCCCGCGCAAGGAGAAGAAAGAACGCTCTTGTTCTCCGATCGGAGGGAGACGATGGGCAGAGACAAAGGCAGCTCTCCTTTACGTCTACCCCCAAATCCATCCAATCAGAGCTCGGCGCTGCCCTGTCACCGCACGGTCTCGCCTCCCCCTCTCCTTCAGTTTCCCTCCGTATGCGGCGAGCAATTCGTCTGCGTCTTGCCCAGGAGTTGCCGTGACGTCAGAACGAAGCCGAGCTCTGATTGGCTTTGATTGATAAGATAGTGGATAGACCTCAATGCTAGAAGGCCTCGAGGCCTACCCACTATATTCTTCAATCGGCCAATAAGAGCTCGGCGTCGTTCTGACGTCACCGCAATCCGTGTGCAAGGAGCAGACAAACTTGCGCTCTGTATTGGTTTGGCGGGACGCACGACATCCCACCAAGACGGTAACTTGTCGCAATAAACGGGCTTCTCCTATACCAGCAACCCGTATAATGTGGCTGTTTCTGGTCAGCACACCCCTTATATATCGGTAACACGGGCTTAACTAAATAGTGCCTAATCAGCCTAAGTTGCGCCATACTGCTGAACAAACAAAGTATACGCACAAACGCACGCACGACCCAACCTCCCCCCTTCTCCACCGCACCCTCCCGGCAATGTATGTGCCCCTTGTTCCCAAATTCAATTTCGCTAAAAGGGCAGGGGCCGAGCGACAACGCGTACATAAAAGAAATTCCGCACGATGTAATAAAGCTGTCCAGCGCAGAATGTGGGCGCGAGGGAGACGGCCAAAAAACAAAGGGAGGCATTTTCGTTTTTTACAGCCACGCATAATTTCATTAGAGCGTCTAATACGAGTGATAAAATTCTTCGAAAAACAATTCCGCCGCTTAGACCCAATTTACGTTGCCTATATTGAATTACGTCCGGTTTTATTTGGGAAAAGTGGCTCTCTCACCCCCATTCCGGTGTTTATTTTGCTCGTTGATTTCGATGCCGATTAGACGACGTTGGAGCAAAAAATACACGTCGCAACAAGTTCGGGGACTGAACGGAAATATTGCAACAATAATGAAGCGAATCGGGGGCTTTGTAGCTAAGCAGCTTTATGCTTTCGTGTTTTTCTTTTACTTCGAATTTGCGAAGGGATTACACATTTGCCGAATGTAATAAAGAACCAGCCAGGCGCTGGGAGATGGCCAGCAGAAATTACGCGAGAACGTCTCGCTTCATATAGCTTTTTTATATTTACCGAAGGCTGTATTATCATCGGGAACAGGCACATGCCGAGGGACATACGCAGAGTTAAAATCTCAAGCTGATTCGATGATTTGTTTCTTTAAAGCCGCAGTCTCGCATTTGCTCATACATCGTACAAACGGCACGGTGTCGGCCGCAGAGTGGATGACAAAATTATAATGCTTCAAGCATGCTTGCTTGATACATTCATGTATGCTCCGAATATGGCTGCAGACAATGTTTGTAGTGCACGGGACCATGCGTATGAAGGAAGCATATGCTTCTTCGAACTACGCTTGAGGCGAGTGTCCGCAGAGGAGGGTTCTGTCATCGTGTCTCGAACGATCACCCCGTTCTTTGCATGACGTGCGAGCACGTGATACTGCAGCGTTAGGCGCGCAGTAATGAAGAGTAGCTTGGATCTTAGCGTTTATAGCGGATAACGACGGGGAGTACTATATACAAAAATGGAAAATATGCTTCCGGGTTTGGTTCTGTGGAAATTCGCTCGTCGCCCAACTTTTAATATGGTTGGCCATGAGTGATTGATAAGGAGGTTTCGAAACAGCTCTGCCGGATATGGCCTTCACGGCTGGGAACACGCACCTTCGTCCCCCCGCTAGGTGGCGCTATTAAGCTACCGCCCGATATAAAGGGTACAGCTGTTAGAATCCATCTGTCCATCCAGTGACAACATGCTGAATTTTTATATCTAGCATGTCCTCCCGATTTTGAATAAAAATGAAAAAGAACGCCATAATTAAACCGAAAGTGGACATAACGACTCGTCTTAAATCTACAAGGTGTCCTAACACCATGACAGGA